>PVKA01006347.1:46977-84300 GCA_004027165.1 Ctenomys sociabilis
TTTTTTTTTTTTTTTTTTTTTTTTTTTTTTTTTTTTTTTTTTTTTTTTTTTTTTTTTTTTTTTTTTTTTTTTTTTTTTTTTTTTTTTTTTTTTTTTTTTTTTTTTTTTTTTTTTTTTTTTTTTTTTCCTTTTGGACTCTTTCTTCCCTATATGCAATATCTATTGTACTTTATTTTTTCATTTATGTATTTGGTACAGGGTCTCACTAGGTAGCTCCATCTCATAGTCAGCCTCCCCAGCTGGGATTACAGGCGTGTTCACCAGCTCAGTGCATCCCAGGGGTGGGGTCAGCACAGCATGCAGGACCTGGGATGGAACCCTGGTCCCTGCGCTTGCCAAAGCAGGGGCTTAGTCCACTGAGCTATCTTGCCAGCTGTGTGCATTTTGGATCTCCTTTATTTGTTCACTTTCTCACACCAGTGAGACACCACATTGTTTGCATATGTGGGTGTGATTTATTTCAGCTATGACTAGGGTCTCAAGGAGCATCCATTTATCTATTAAAGTCTCGAGTTTATCCTTCTTTATAGCTAGTTAGTGTGCCACTATACAAAAAAGAAAACACATCTTTTTAAAATCCATTTCTCAGTTGTTGGGCATTTGGGTTGACTGCAAGATTTAGCTATTAAATATTGTGCTGCTATAAACATGGGTGCATATATCATGATGCTTTTAATTCCTCTGGGAAGAGATCCAGAAGAGGAATAGTCTGGTAAAACAGGACTTCTAAGCCTAGTTTTTTGCAGAATCTCCACACTGATTTCCAGAGCATTTGTACCAGTCACGCTGCCACCAATGGTGGAGAAGGGCTCCTTTTCCCCACTGCCCCTCCAGCATTTGTTGCTGGTGGGTTTCTTGGTGATGGCCGTTCTTTCTGGAGTGAGGTGAAATCTCAGTGTTGTTTTAATTTGCATCTCTCAAGTGACTGATGATGTTGAACATTTTTTCGTATATTTATTTGTCATTTGTACTTCTTTATTTGAGAAGTGTTTATCCTAGATGTCCGTTTTTGGATTGGGTCTGAACTTTAGGGGCCTATGTTTTAAAGAATACCTCATGTGTTCTAGGTATATATATTTTTTGTCTGAGGGACAACTGGGTATAAATTTTCCCACTCTGTGGATTTTTTTTTGCACTCTATTGGTGATTTTTTGTTTTTATTGTTGTTGCTGTGCCAAAGCTTTACAATAAGGTGAAATTTCACTTGTTGATTCTTTATAGTATTTCCTGTGTGGTCCGGGTTTTGTTTATGAAGTCTGTACCTGCCCCTTTGTCTTCAATATTTCTACCCATTTTTCTTCCAGTAAATTTACTCTGTTTTAATATTAAGGCTTTTGATTCATTTTGACTTTATTTCAATGCATGGTGATAGACATGGGTCTAGTTTTTGTCTACTGCATGCAGAAAGCCGGTTTTTCCAGTAACATTTATTAAAGAGGCTATATTTTTTTTCAATAAACATGTTTGTCCCCTTTGTCAAAACTAAAGTGGCTGAGTGTGTTTGGAGTTGCATCTGTGTCTTCTGTTCTGTTCCTCTAATCCTCAGGTCTGTCTTTTGCAAATACCACGTTAATTTTATCACAGTAACTTCGTAGTGCAATTTCCGGTCTGGGATTGTGATGTCCCCTCACATGCCTTTGTAGCTCTGAATTTGCTTTTGCTATTCTAGGACTTTTCTGCTCCCATATGAATTTTAGGAATGTTTTCTCTAGTAATGTAAGGTATGTTGATGGTATTTTAATTGAAATTACATTAAATTTGTATAACATTTTTGGAAGTATGGCCATTTTTACTATGTTGGTTCTTTTTGTCCATGAACAAAGGATATCTTTCCATTTTCTGCTATATTTTTCAATCTGTTTTTTAGAGTACTATAGTTCTCAATGTATAGATCTTTTACTTCTTTTGTTAGATTGATTCCCAAGTATTACCTTTAAAAACACTATTGTAAAGGATGTGGTTTCCCTAATTTCTCTCTGTGTGAATTTGTTACTTGTGTACAAGAATACTATGAATTTTTGAATGCTGACTTTGTATCCTGCCACAGTCCTGAATTAGAGTACACTACTGAATGTGGTGGTGCTCTGGCAGTTTTTCTATACAGAGTATCATGTCATCCGCAATTAATGATAACTTAAATTTTTCCTTCCCTACCCTTATTCTTTTTATTTCTTTCTCTTACCTAATTGCTCTAGCTAATGTTTCCAGAACTATACTGAATAGGAGTGGTGATAGTGGACATTCTTATCTTGTTTCTGATTTTAGAGAGAAAGTTTTCAGTTTTTGACCATTTAGTATGATGCTAGCTGTTGGCTTATGGCTTCTAATAGATTAAGAGAAAGACACTTCATTCCAGTTTTCTGTATGGTTTTATCATGAATTGGTGTTGGACTTTGTCAAATACTTCTGCATCTAAGATTATGGGAATTGTGTCCTTGGCTTTGTCAATATGACGTATTACATTTATTGATTCGCATATATTGATCCATCCCTGCACCCCCAGGATGAGTCATACTTGGTCATTGTGTGTATAGTGCTTTTGTTGATTTGCTGCATTCTGTTTGTTGATATTTTGTTGGAGATTTTTGTGTCTAAATTCATTAGGGAGATTGGTCTGTAGTGTCCTTTTTTTATTTGCATTATTCTCTGGTTTTGGAATCAGAGTAATATTTGCTTCCAGAAATTGCTTTGAGAGTAACTGCTTCCCTTTCAGTTTCCTTAAAGAGTTTCAGCACTAATGGCATTAGTTCTTTTCTAAATTTCTTTTTTTTCCATTTATTTTTATTTCTTCTCTAAATTTCTTGAAGAATTATAATGTATCTATCAGGGCCTGGGCTTTTCTTTGTTTTTAAATTTTTGGTTGATATTGAACTATTTAGAATTTTATGACTCCTTGATTTAGGTTTGGCAATTGAATTGTGTCTAGGAATCTCTATTTCTTCTTTTTTCCCACTTCATTAGAATATAGGTTCTCATAGTAGTTATCGATGATCTTCTGGATTTCTTTAGTATCTGTTGTGAGTTCCCCCTTTCATTCCTAATTGCTTAAATTTGTTTTTCGTTCCTCTTTTTTTTGATAAGATTGGATAATAGTTTATCAATTTTGTTCATTGATTCAAAGAATCAACTTTTCAGTTCATTGATTCTTTGTATTGTTTTCTTAGACTCTATTCCAATAATTTCTGTTCCTACCTTTATAGTTTCCTCTCTCATACGAGCATTTTCTAGAAGTTTGAGATTTAACATTAGGTTATTTATTTGAGCTCATTATGTTTTCCTGGTGTGAGCTCATTGCTATAAATTTCACTCATAGAACCACTTTCATTGTATCCTTTAAGTTTCAATATGCTTTATTGACATTAGCATTTAATTGATGTACTGTTTAATTTCATCTTCAGTATCCTCTGTTATTCACCGATTGTTCATCAATGTGTTGTTTAATTTCCATGTGTTTAAGGAAGAACCATTCTGTGTTTGTATAAGCAGTACAGTTAGGATAAATATGCCGTGCTTCTGTATAATTCTATGAGAAGCAAGATTTGCACCAATAGTGTTTGGACAAGATATTATGTCAGCTTCTTGTACTATGGACAGCCACCAGGAAGATAATAAGGCAGAAAGCATTAATTATTGAAACTGTACTATAATTCAGCTTTAAAAAATAAGATAAATATATAGCTACATCCTCTTAATCCATTGATTAGAGACATTTGCTCTAATGGTGTTTGTAAGTAGAATATCAAGGATGTGCCTTGTATGACAAAAAACCACTATGAGAACAATATGCAATGTATTAATTATTGAGTCTGTCCTGCTAATTTGATTTGAAACTGTCTCATTGCTATTTGTTCTTCAATAAAATAAAAAATATTTAGAAGGAGAAACATATGTAGAAGAGTAAATTAAAAATTTCCATGTGTTTATATAGTTTCTGTGATTTATTTTGTCATTGATTTCTCAGTTCATTATACTATGGTCAGAGGTCAGACAGTACACACGGGATAATTGCAATTCCTTGATATTTATTCAAACATGTTTTATGGGCCAATATATGGTCTATTTGGAGAATGTACCATGTGTAGCTGAGAAAAATGTGTATTCTAATGTTAAAGGATAGAACACTCTATAGACATCCATTAAGTCTGTTTGTTCACAGACTCAATTGGCTTAATTCTGATATTTCTATGTTGATTTTTATTTTGCCTAGTTGATCTATCTATTTGTGAGAATGGAGTTCCTATTTGTGAGGGGTGAAGTTCAATTATGTTAGTATTTGTTTTATGTACTTGGGAGTACCTCTGTTCAGGGCATATATATTTATGGTTGCTATCTCTTCTTGTTTTGGAGTTTTCCCTTACCAACTATGTAGTAACCTTCTTTGTCTCTTTTGATCAGTCTTGGCTTAAAGTTTACATTGTCTACAAATAGAATAGATACCCCTGTTTTTTTCTGGGTTCCAGTGGCATGTAGGATTGATTTTCATCCTTTGACTTTTAGTCTATGCATTTTTTGGGGGAGGTTGAATGTCTTTCTTGAATATAGGACATTACTGGATCTTGGTTCTTGAGCCATCCTGCCAGTCTGCTTCTTTTGATTGATGAGTTGAGGCCATGTACCTTGATGGTTATAGCTAATGTGTATCAGTTTATTTTTTTTCATGTTATTTTCCTGTTGTTGGTTTCTTTTCTTTCTTCTTGTCTTGCGTGGTGGCTTCTTCCTGTTGGTGCTCAAGTGTTTGTAATCTGTGTTTCCAGTCTGTAATATATCCTTCAGAACATTCTGTGGAGTGGGCTAGATGGTCATACATTTCTTCAGTTATGATTTTTCAATTCTGATGGGCTTCCATTTACTAATGATTAGTTTCTTTTCTGTAGCTGCTTTTAACATTTTGCTCTTTTTTCATCAAAATTGCTGATTTTCTTTTCTTTCTTTCTTTCTTTTTTTTTTTTTTTTTTTTTTTTTTTTTTTTTTTTTTTTTTTTTTTTTTTTTTTTTTTTTTTTTTTTTGGAACTAGGGATCGAACTCAGGCCCTTGCCCTTGCCAGGGAAGCACATATTCCACTGAGCCATCTCCCTGGCATTGTGCTGATTTTCTGACATTGTGCTTATTGTATGCCTTGGTGTATATTTATTTTGGTGATGACCATATGGGGTTCGATATGTTTTCTTAATTTGTATGTCAAATTCTTTATCCAAGTGTAGGATCCTTATTTTGTGCCTTTATTTCTGTGAAGAGGTTTCTAATGGCTTTTTTGCCCTCTCTTGCTTTCTCACTTACTCCAATCTATCTTGCACTGTTCCTTGTTGCTTCATCTTGTAGCTGTCAGACTGATTTTAGTGGTCTCTTGCTATTTCAATGGTATCTTTCTTTTTCTGCTCCCTCCCCACATTCCTGTCTTCTAGGTCCTGATATTCTGTCCTCATCTTCATTCAGGCTGTTGCATGTACATTCAGTGAAGTTTTTACCCTCTTCAATTTCTGTTTGGAGCTGTTTCCATTTCTTGTCTTGGGGCATTCATGGCTTTCATCATTTTTGTAATCACATCTAATTTTTTAAAAATCTGTGTCTTTTAATGTCTCATTTTGATCACCATTTGCTTTTGTACCTTAGATTTTTTTCTATGCCATTTTCCATTTGTTTCTTTCATTTCTGCTACTGTCATTTCAAATAGTCCAGTGGTTGGCTTCTGATTTCCTCTATCTCTGTGCTCTGGACTTGTCCTGGGTGGGCTGGGCATTTAGGGTCGCATTTTGCTTATTCTTGTCATTTTCTTTTGTCTATTTTTTATTTTGTTTTGTTTTCTGTGTTGATGCTTGCAGATTTTTTGTTAGTTAGCTTTTGCTCAGGTGTTAAGGCTTTCCCAGGAGATGTCATTCCCAGGATGGCTTTTGGATGTAGATGGTTCTTGTTGTTTATGTCTATTCCAAGAACCCATGTTACCCATGCATTAAGAGTGTGAAGTTGGGCAGTGGAGATGGCTTAGTGGAATAAGCACTTCTCTGGCAAGTGCCAGGGCCTGAATTCAATCCCTGGTTCCACAAAAAAAAAAAAAAAAAAAGTATGAAGTTGCTGTCTATTTGACTCAAGGCCCACTCCTTTTGTACTGGACTATGGTGATGGTTATGACTACACATGGGAAAGAAAAACTGATTATAACAGGCCTGGCATCCTGGCTAAAGTAGTAAGTTAGCAATAACTATAGACTCAAGCATAGTAGACTCATCTTGGCTACTGACAAACTGTTGCAACTACTAGCCTAATATTTTTAAAGTAGAAGCAAGTCCTATAATTATATAATATAACATAAGTCATACCAAGAAATTATATGCAACATTTTTCCCCTTAGAGTGATTTTACCTTGTTGGAGGGGTTAAGAAGGATGGGGATAGGATGGAGGTCAAATATAGTAGGAGCAAGATTGGAGGGCATAGGATGATTATCCAAGTTTTGGGTAATTGTAAGATGCAAGAGGGAAGGATTAGAAGAGAAAGCTTAGGAGTGTTGAAGTGAATAAGACTGAGAAAAGACAATGTTTTCTCAAGTGAAAGTATCATAAAATCAAACAAAATAGTTTTGAAAGAGAGGAAGAGAATGACTAAAATAAAACAAAAGGAAAGTAGAGATCTAAATCATGAACAAAAGAGAAGATAGAACAGAGAAAGAAAAGAATAAAGAAAAAAGAAGACTCACCCCTTGAAGAAACAAAAATGACTATACACATGGAAAAAAAAATAACAGATCTACAGAAAGAAAAATGAAACAAGTCAAAACAGAACAGAGAGAGAAAGAAAAGGAAAAAATAAAGCCAAGGAACAATAGCAATGAAAAGTAAAACAAACAACAACACACAAACAAACAAAACAATAACCCTACTGACTATCTAGAGGAAAATCCATCAGACAGTGAAAGATAAAAATTATGAGACTCTTCTACTACCTACAGTTCTGTGGTAGGTCCAAGTCTGGTCCCAGAACGTGTACTGTAGCCAAGATTGCAGGTGGATTTGTGCTAGGTTTTAGTTTAATCTTTGCTTCTGGATATGATGGATAGGATTAGATTTTTGTGGATGGAGCTTTTCTCGCTTGTTTAAAAAAGAAGCAAAAAGTAAAAGATGAAACATTTAAAAGCTGAAGAAAGAAAAACAAGCTGGGGTAGCTCTGCCTGTCCACCTCTCCTCCACAGATCTTTGTCCCCAAAGCACAAGGGTGGCTCATCTAGCCTACAACCTGCTGGCTCACGTTATTACCATTGCTTCACACTTTTCCATGTCATTAGTCCTATCACCGTCCACCATGTGTGCTCTCGCCAGATCTCTACTGTGTCTCCAGCCTTTCTGCAGATCTCTGGTCTCTGAGCCCTGTCAATAGAGGAAGCAGAAGTCAGCCTTAGACTTGCTTCCTGCCAGTTGTAGCAGCTCCAGGTCAATGGTGGGAGGGGAAGCTGGTATCTGACTCCCACCAAGACATTTAGACACACTTAAAAAAATACTACAATGAGAGGCAAACAAGATGGCAGAGTGTTAGAAATGGTTGTCTGATTAAGTATAACAGCCAACACAAAGGCTACCTGGAGAGAAAATAAAAATAGCTACAACAAAAGTGCCTATAATAAACCACTAAGAAAGTAAAAAACAATTAAGAAAGAATTAAACAATTTTATGTTTGTGTGCAACAAAGACTAGGTGAAATTAGTTCAAAAGAAGAGCCAACACCCATGAAAAACAATTCAGGCTTCCGTTACCAATCTAACTACTCATTAAATTGCTTTTTTGCTCCCTTGAATCTTTAGTAAATCAGTTCAAATGAAGAATACTTAGGCTGAGTGATAAACTATAAGATCTGATCATTGCTACTTCTTGTGGCCACTTTGTGGCATTATAATGAGTCTCTCTTGAGCTTTTATGTAACTGTTCCCACACACAGTTATGAACTCAAGGTGAATGACTGATGACAGGAAGTGTTTCAGGAATCCAATGTCCAGGTTTGACAACGGAAGAAATTGGTCAAGGCTCTGATCATCATTTTTATGAATTTAATAGGACAAAACTTAGGAACATAAGTAGACAGGATTAGGGAATCCAACATGAGTCATTGGCCTTTGCTCAGTTAGCAAAATATGCAGAAAGAGCATGAAAAGAGAAAAGAAAGCTACATATCATCCATGGTGGTAATTTGTCATTATACTATCTCAGTCACATCTTTTAGTTTTGGATCACTAGAGCTATCCTTGAGAATGAACAGAAAGGATCCTGGACCTTTCAGAGCCTCATGGTACTAGAATACTTGAAAGGGAGAGAATAATAGAGTCTCAAAAGGGGAGTGGCCCTTAGGCTTTGCCTTGTGATTGTCCTGAGGTCCTGCTTAGAGTGGGAGATGTGGATGATCTGCTAGGAGCACAGGACCAAAGCATATGTGATGCATTAGAAACCATCTACTTTCACCAAGCCTTTAACAAGTTTGTCATTGTGGCTCAAACGCAGGGGACAAAGTTCTTCCCATTAGGAGGTTACGATTCTCATTTTGCTAATGGTGTCATCATAACTTTGGCTGAATTTGAGTCCTGTAACCCACAGGGCGTAACACCAATTTTCTCATAAAAGTGAATTATTGTGGGCATATAATGCCCATGTTCATCTTGGAGAATGCTTCTATGATGAATTATTAATGTGAATTTTATGACTTTCATTATGGCAAGCAATGAGTAATTAACAAGAGAAAATATCAAAAATTAAGTATTGAATTTTTAATATTAACTATTTATTAAAAAGCAGCAAAATTTTCAGTATCCACTTTTTTTACTTTAGTGTCCAAGTCTAAAATAAACCAACAGAAATAAGTTCTTATGCAAACTACAATGAAAATATCAATAGAACTCTATAAAAACAAGTAATCTTCACTTCAATTATCACACCTAAGGCAGTCTTTACACATGACAACAGCACGGTCCAGGCACATGTGTTGCTCACATTGGTAGCAGACGTATTTCACTTTCTTGCTTTTTTTCTAGAGTGTACTTGACATTTTGTTGGTCTTGCTGTTTTATCAAGGTTCTTACTATATAGTACATTGTGCAGTTAACAGAAGCATGATACATCATTAAAATAAAACATTAAATTCTTAATGTGTACTTTTTGTCTAGAATAAACATCAATATTTTCACATCTTCTAGGTTACAAAACCTAGAAGATAACACCAGAAATAAATCCCTATATGAACTACAATGAAAATACCAATAGCACTCTACAAAAATTAGTCTTTAGTTCCATTATCATATCCAAGGCAGTCTTCACATATCACAGCTGCAAGGTGCACACATGTCCCTGACACTGAAAACTTGGGAGCTTAGCTTTCCTTCCCTATGTGGCAGGCTGTCTCAGTCCCTCTCGTGCCTTCCTGCTGTCAGGAGCTCTCTTCTGTATTGTGCAGTGTGCACTTAGCAAGAACATGGCCTGTCAATAAAATAAAATGTCACATACGGCTGGAGTGCTTAGAATAGATGCTAACACTTTCACATCAGCTTTTTACTTCAGTATAAAACTTTACAAAATCAGAAATAAAGAACTGTATGAATGACAATGGAAATACAAACTGAAGTCTACCACAGAAATAATCTTGGCTTCAACTGTCACATCCAGAGCAATCTTCACATGTGAAACTACACATTCCATACACAAGTACTGCTTACACTGAAAGCGGGTATGTTTTGCCTTCTTATTCTCCCTATAGTGCAGTTGATAATTTTTTGGTTTTCCTATCATTGTAGTAGATCTTTGTGATGCTGCACCTGCCTGTTCAACTGTCAGTCTCCTCATTTGTGTGTGTGTGTGTTTAGTTCCCTGGGCAGAAACATTTTGTTTTTCCTCCAGTGTAGATTATCTCTTATGAGCTCCAGTCCCAATCCTCTAAGAAAATTTCTCCATGATATTTTGTACTTGTTTTGCTTTGTATGCTATCAAACTATTTATGCCACACATGTTTAGGATCAAGTAAAACACAACCATTGGCCAATGCTTTGTGTTCCAAGTGACATGATAGTTGCTGCATAACTCATCAACATGTATTCCACCTTTGATTTTCTTGAAGAAAGTTTCCATCTCAGGGTTGTGTTTTGCTGAGGTTTCTCTATCAGTATTGCCTTCATGAGATATTGTTGACAACAGTAAAGCCAATATGCTTTTCTTTGACATATATGAGGTCAATGTTATATCTTTCTAAAATCCAAAGATTGTACTCTACAATTCTGTTTTGAGATTGCAACATTTGGAATGCACCTGGAACTTCTGTATTGTTCTTTGGCACAGTTCCTACACTTGTCAACTTGTGTTCATTAGCAAATGTGACATCAATGAGAAACTGGTGAACCAAATTTGAATGTCACATTTTGATTAGTTTGGGAGATAGAAGCAACAAATCTATTGACAACATTTGGCTTATAACTGTATGAATAAGGAACTAGTGGCTAAATTTCAGGACAAATTTCAGAATTGAAAGCATACTGCATTTGTATGTATGATGGCATGAAGCATGCCTTCCTAGTTATAATTTATCTATGCTGAGATGATAGGTAGAAGTTCAGTTCTGTCTGTACCTGCCCCCATCAGTGTAGTTAATTTGACAACTTTTTTTGTTGTTTTATTCTGTTTCTCATTTAGTACAGAATCTAAAGGGTCTCACTACACAGACAGGACTTGTAGTGATCCTCCTGATTTCAGCCTCCCAAGAGCTGAGATTACAAATGCACACCACCACTCCCAATCCCAGTGTGCCCCAGGGGCGGGACTGGCACTGCATCCTGGGGGAGGGCATATATTTTAATACCATACGTTGAAGGTTTTGGGAGGATATACTGCCTGAAGCTACAGCAACCATGAAATGCTGCAAGATGTTCATCAATAGTCATATTCTGATGGCATGTAAATTGCTTGACAATTAGCAATTATTAAATCTGTCAAACCATGAGTGTATGACACTCATTATCAGTTCTTTTTCTTTGTTGGTGGTTGCTTTTATCACCAAATCTCAGGCAATTTTTAAGGAAACCAAATCTCAATGTTGTAGTTATTCTACAAACCTCAGCCCCCATACATGGCTTTTCCACAAGCATTTTTTAATAAGTCTTTCACATCCCTCTGATCACCATGAGAAAACCCTGCTAAGTACAGCAGACCTATGCATGCTTTCACTTCAGCTAGTGAGGTGTCATAATAAATACATTTTTGAATACTATTATTGCTGAATATAGAAGGTTTTACATGTGTTTTAGCCTTTGTGTATTTCACAACATCTTGTATTATTTCATCTGTTACAATATCCAACAATGAGTGGTAGTGCTTGCCTCTGCCCAATGGGTTTCACCCTGTCCAAGACCCTCATTGTATTTATGGACCTAGTTCTAACACAGGATCATCCCATCTAGTTGCATGACCATTTAATGCCATTTCTACTAATCAGATGTGTACTCACATTACTGTCTTCATCACCTGAATCATGAAGGCCTGCATTCCCTATGTTTGTGTCAGTGGATTCTTGCTCCATTTCACTGTCAAAGGAGCTTTGGCTCAGAGTCAATGTCAAAGTCATTCTCGTCTCCATCATTCATGTATGAATGATCAGATGGTTCACTTTCAACCTTCTTCAAAACTAGCAAATCTGGTTTTTCATGCATCGTTGTATGAATGCAGCTACTTCTACCAGAAAAATAAAAAGAAAACTTAAAATAAAATCCAAATCCTAAATACGCAGAAGTTTTGCAGTAAGCACTTTATGGGTGAAACTCATCTGTTGCTGCTTTTGATCTTTTTTTATACACCTTGCCGTTCACCTGCCAAGCAGGCGAATGAACAGATGGATTCTTGCTTTCATTAGACACAGCCACTGCAAGTCATGACCATGTTTCATTTATGGTAAAATACATGTTTACAGATCAGAAGAGTGCTGTGGGTACATTTTATCCTCTGTGATGCTCAAAACCTATTAGAGCATTATGAGAGTAAAACTCCCCAGTTTGACACTTCTACATATACCTTGCAGTTTGTCATACCAAGTGGGAAAACACAAGATCTTGTATTCCTCAGGCACAGCTACTGAGGCTACTGAGACATACAACAGCTACTATTATGCTAATGTAACAACTTACAATAGAAAGGCATGGGATAAGTTATTGTAACCCAAAGTTATAACTCTCAAGGAACTAAGCACATAAAGGACATGTGACACACACCTCAGAGGTCAGACATCGCTATGGGCAAGAACAAGAAGGAGGTGATTGTGTCCTTGGCTTACTTATCTGTAAAAATGGGGATAATAACATTACTTGTCTTACAAAGTTGCTACAAAAAGTAAATGAGTTTATACACATAAGATGCTTAAAAAGGAACAAGAGTACATTGGTTGTCACTCCTTTTGCTATTATCATCATGTGTTACCTTATATGTATTTTGTCTTCATTGGGAAATAAATTTCTCTAACAATCTCCCATTTTTATACTTCCTTCTAAATCTATATAAGCTCCTAAACCCCACATTCAAACCAATATTTTGTATCTGTTTAGTTGTTTTACATATTTGCCAAATAACAGATTGAGAGCTGCTTCTAAACCTATTGGCTAAATCTTCCCAGAGTATGCACCTGGGAATTATTTAAAAAAAATTATAGAAAGCACATACTTTTTCTTTGTTCAGCCAGGGATTAAACTCAGGCCCTTGCACTTGCCAGGGAAGTGCTTATTCTACTGAGCCATCTCCCCAGCCCCAAAAGCATAGACTTTTTCCTCTTACTGGAACTACACATCTATTTTTTTAATAGTTAGCCAAACTTGCATATAAGGTATCTAAATCTCAATAGTCTTTGTCTCAGCTACTTTTCTCTCATTTCTGGGACAAATACCCAACACGCAAAATGAAGAAAGGAAAGGTTCATTTAGCTCACAGTTTGTGGAAGTTTCAGTCCACACTCAGCTGGCTTCAAGGCAAAGCAGCACATGGCAGAGGGTAGCAGTTCATTCCTGTGGAAAACAGCAAAGACCAAGAGCAAAAGGGAGGAGTAGCAGCAGCAACAACAGAGAGAAAGTCTGTCTCCTTTAAGTTGCATTCAGGCTCTCTGCCCCAGGCTGGGCATAGCATTCACATACATAATCTCAGCAGCACTCACATCCATAATCTCAGTGTGACACCCATACCCATAATCCCAGCACTAGATGATGAATTAATCACAAAGAAGTCTACCACATGATTGCATGAGGCTTTGCAGGGACAACTAGACACAAACCCTAACAGCCTAGAACACTTAAATTTAGTGGATACTGCAGCAGCCTGGGTTCGATTCCCAGCTTGCAGTGCTGGCCACACTCTTGGGGTGCACTGAGATGGTGATTGAGACTGGGTATGGTGGCATAAGCCTGTAATCCCAGCTCTTGGGAGGCTGAACTCAGGAGAATCACTGTGAGTCCGATCTACAAAGTGAGACCTTATAGATCCTGCAGACCTCGTACTAAATACATTTTAAAAAATAATCTAGTGGACAAGTCTTGATACTTCATGCGTAAACAACAGCAACTGTGGGATATAACTATACCTACTGAAGATTCCTCACAGATATCTCTGGAGAGTCATGGAAAGCTGCTATCCTAGCCTTAGATCTTTAACTGCTAGGTTTCTAACAAGTCTTCATATTTTACTAATTGTTCTTCTAGTCTCACTTTTTCTGATGTGATCAAGACTAATGATCATAAACCCTAATGAAAAAAAGGGACAGAAGTTTTAATCACAAGTGACCTGTGCAAAACAAACAAAACTGGCCATAAGTGACCTATCCAAGATCACATGTGTTGACTCAGTAGTCAAGTCAGAATTTGCGCTGGCCCCACAGGATGGTCCTCTGAAGCACACTAGTCAGTTGAAAGAACGTCTATGCTCTCCAAGCACCTGCATATCAAGATGCAGTTGCTCTGTGCTGGAGGGAGCACAGAGAGGGATGGGAGCTGTTCACAAGTGGTACAAGCCATGGGCTTTTTGCTCAGAGTGTAATGCCAGAAGGATGGAAAGTTGGGTAGAAGGCTTGAGCACAATCATATGCAAAGTGCCAGGACATTCCTTTGTGTCTGACATGTGTGAGGTTTTGCTGTCAATGATTTTGTACTTGCTACTAATTCTGTTTCCCATTAGTAAATGGTAACCTCATATGGATGGCATTTTTCTTTGCTGCTGTTAGGAACAGTCAAGGTCACATTCCAGAAAAGGATGGTTGCTTTGAAAAACATGGCATTCTTGAGGCGAGATAAAGGAAAAGTTAATATTTGAAGACACAGTCAACTTTATCAAGTAACAAAACTTACCTATCTTTGACTATTGCTGTAACTTTGCTCCCTTTCCCAGAAATTCCATTAAGAAATATGAATAAACCATAACAGATTAGTGAAAGAATAACAGTTTCACAGAATTTAATCTAGTTTTTAAATGTCTGCTGCTTGTATTCTAAGGATGTGTGCATTTTATATACCACCTACTGTGTCTATTTTTAAAATGAAGTGTGACTTATACAAATCGTAGACATTCTTTCTGCTTGACAATGCTAGAAGGCAAGGGAGATGGTGTAAAAGAATCAAGAAGGATGTCACTTGTGGTTCCTTTCAGTTTTGTCAAGGAATCTTTGAGTTTTCAAGCCAGATAGGCAGTTAAAGTGTTGTAATTCAACCTGCTCGCTTCTTCTATTAGAAGAAGCTTCTATTTAGCAATCAATTCCACAACAATCCTAACAGTTCTACATCTCTGCTTGGCTGTCTCTAGTGAAAAGGAGCCAAATATTGTCAGATGAATAATAAAGTCACTACTTGGAGTTTCATTGCTTCAAAAAAGTGATTTTCTTATGTTGACCCTATTTGACTATTTGTAACATTCCTTCACTTGTTATAGTCCTACCTCTAAAGTATGTGGGACAAATCTTACCCAAGTACATTCTACTGAAGATGAATGTGGCTTTGAAACCAGATGGCCTAAATCTAAGTTCCTCCACTTTGGCCCCACTGAGGAATTCAGAATTCTATCTGGCACCTGATAGACACACAATTAATGTTAGCTGATAGAAATATTATTTTTACTATTTCATCTCATATATCTGTTATTTTAAGGAAAGTCATGTTGTTTTGAGTGCTATATTGAGTACATTCTGGAGCTATTTTTAACACGTGCCATAATTGATAAGTAATGTCTACTGAGGGTAGAATAAGAAAAAATGTCATAAGGCATTTGTTGTCTATGACCCAATGCTTTCTTGTGACTGTTCTTCAAATATCTAAATAGACATTTAATCCATTTCAGCACCCTTACCTCCAGGTAAAGAATGTGGTACAAATACTGAAGTGTACAAGTTCTGGAAGATGCCAAAACATGAACCTGAAGGCATCCCTGAAATAGGATTAAAATGATTGTACATAAGAAAGTCTTATCTTTTTTGCTTTTTAACCTCCAAATACCCATATATGTCATGACTAATGGAAATCTCTCCCAAAACATTGCTCTTCCACAACTTAATAATGAGTTTACTTTTCTACTTCCTGAATAAACACACATTGATTTTATTGTTGGAATGTAGGGTGTTACTACAAATAGGACCTTAGAAGGGGAGCCAGGGAGTATAGCGAACTGAATCATATGCTCTCCAAACTCATATGTTCATGTCCTAACCCCAACTGAGACAGTATTTGGAGTCATTCAGATTTAAGGTTAAGTAGTCTAAAAGTAGAGGCCTCATACAGGATGACTGCTGCTTTTACAAAACAGAGAGACACAAAAGGGCATGTGTGGTCACAGTGATAAGGCTGGCATTTACTAGCCAAGGAGGGAGACCCCACCAGAAACCAGCCCTTCTGACATGTCAACATAGTGCTTATAGTTCCCATAACAGTAGAAGCTAAATTTGTGTTCTTTAAGCCACCTGCAATATTTTTCAGGTAGCATATTGCATGAGTTTTGAACTAATTGTACTATCAATAAACACTGTGACCCCAAAGCCTTATATCACAACAAATGTCAATACTGAGAAGTAATTTTTTCCTTGACAATGGCTTTCATAGGCCTCATCTGGGCTGTGGTGGGGGTGGCAGGAAAGTAAGTTCTGAAGGAGACAATCTTATGCCCTCATTATGCCTCCAATGGAGGGTTCTCCACCACAGGAACAGTTACCAAACATTCAGAGGCAAATACATCCCCGAATCTCCAGCTTCTACCTTTCATATAATTATCACACCCATCTCATTTTATTCTATGGACTTAAAGTATGAGATCCTATTCCTACCACACACAGTCTTCTCAGACTCTTTTTCTTCTTCTCTTCCTATAACTAATTTCTAAAGGGGATTTGCATACACTGGGAGGCAAAGAGAGATGCCTCTTTCCTAAGTTTCCAGGAACATACCTTGTTTAAAGTTTCTTCAAAAAAATCTTGAGATTTTGGGATATATTTGTTTAAAAAGAACCTCAGAAGTCCTCTGGCTTATGTACTCATCAATTCAATGCCAATATCTACTATTTATAATAATCATGATAATCATGCATTGGTTCCCATAGAAAGTTATGGAAGGGTTTCAGTTGACAAAGTGCCATGATATTAGCTGCCAACTATAAAGCTGATACATAATTCTCTTCTAAAACACCTCAGTCTAGCAGGTTTATTGTCCGTACACAATTACTGCCATCATTGAATGGCCTTCCATCTGTGGACGTCTCTGATTAAAGTCAGAATCTTAGTGTTGGAAGAAACCTACCAAACTCAGCCTTTGATACTGTTATTAATATGGCAAATATTTTTATCCCCTCTCTTTAGATATTTTTCCCAGTCTTAGAGTAAGAAAGGTCTTTGTCTTGGAAGCCTGTAACTGATAGGACTCAGGCACCAACAAAAGGCTGGCTCAAATTAATGTCAGGGATGCGTAAGCATTTATAAAAGAGAACAAGACAGGCTCCTTTATCCACCAGCTTGGTCATAAGTGAGCCTTAGCTCTTGTTTAGATCTTCTATTTTAATCAGTCTCTACCTGTTCTCATAAGACACTGAAATATCTCAAGTTTTAGGATTACTCAGACCAATTGACTTAATTTATTAAAACATTTCTCCAAAGGAGCAAAAGTGATTTTCTTCCAAAACATAAATAGATCTCATTAGTAGCCATGCAGTGGGCCAACCAGAAAGCTCAGCAGATTAAAGTGCCTGCAAAGCAGTCACAGTGGCTGGGGCTTTGATCCCCTGGCCTGCTGTGCCAGCCCCGCCCCCAGGGCATGCTGAGATGGCAATTGAAACTGGGCGTGGTGGTGCACATCTGTAATCCCAGCTCTTGGGAGGCTGTAAACAGGTGGATCACTGTGAGTACCACCTAGTAGTGAGACCCTGAACACCCTGTTGATCCTTCCCTAAAATGCAGGGAAAAAAAAAAAGCCAACCAGAATCTTCAATACTGAATTCAAGTTCAGAGAATGCCTCTGGATTTGGACCCTGACAGCTTCCTTAGTTCTGTAGTACCGCTTCCAGTCCCATCACAGCAGACACTTCTGCTGTTCTTCCTATGACAGTATCTTTAAAATGATTACAGTATTGTTTATAGGCCTTTAACTGGGTAGCTAATACTCTCTTTCCATTGGAGGGGCTATTTTTATTTTTATTTTTTGGGGGGAGGGGTCTACAGGGTGTTCAGGGTCTCACTACTAGATCAGACTTATAGTGATCTGCCTGTTTACAGCCTCCTAAGAGCTGGAATGACAGGCATTGTGACACCTTGCCCAATCTCAGCTGCCATCATAGCATGCCCCGGGGTTGGGCCCAGCACATCAGGGATTGAACCCCTGGCCCCTGCACCTGCTTGCAAGTGCTTTAATCTGATGAGCTATTTGGCCAGCTCTTCCAAGAAGGGGCTATTTTTACCCAAGTTAATGGATCATCTCCTTTTGGGATTGCCCCATAAGTGATGTTCAGTAAGTGATGCTGTTAGCAGAGAAGGAGAAATGCTGCAGTTGGTGGAATGTGGTACAGTGACTGTGAGTGTGGTAGCCAGAGCGCCAGCGCATGAGCACATACGCATTCTTCATGTGTGTTGGCCCAAGCTCGGCTATGGGGCAGAGCCCAGGGCTCGGTGCATGAATGTGTGCAGAGATAAACTTGACTGCTGCGCTCTAGTAAGAACACAGGCTGCGGCTACTAGGAAAGAATATTGATAAACAAAACTCTAAAGAAGTTCTAGAAGATTTCTAGTCCAAAATAAAGAGTTCTAGAAGGTGCTAGAAGATTTCACTTCTTATTTAGAATAGAAATATAATAGATTTAGAAAAAAATCCCACTAATGAGTAAGAATTGTGAATTCTCATGGATAGCTAACCTAAACATCATTTTCTAATCTCTGTTTACTGACATTGAGGAACTAATATTTTCCTTATTTTACCAAACAATTCTTTCCCCAAAAAATCTTTTTCATTTTCACCGTTTTGTGTCAAAGGCACAGGGTGCCCTTTTGTTTTACTTTATGAATGAGGGTATCTAATAAGCCAGTATAGAATAAATCTGAATATATGGTGGAGAAGAAGAATCAGGAAGGCATTTTCAGGCAAAGAAAGCAGCTGGCCCCTCTCTTTTGATTTCCCCATCAAGACCTCCATGCTCGTAATTCACTGGAAGCCTGTCAGAGCTCTGTCCTAAGAACCTCACTGACCTCCTCTCCCTAATTCCAGGGCAGGATTCAGTGAGCCAGTATCCAAAGATGTGCCCCACTCAGCATTGGAATTATGTAAAATATATTATCTGCTGAATTATTTTGAGCAAAATGGAAATTCTTTGAGAGCTAAACCACTAGCAGTAAAAAGTAAAAATTAAAATATAAAGTGAGGGAGGCATTGTTTCCTGACTGGACTCTTTTCAGACATTTTGGCTAAAATGATCTAAATCTAGCACAGCCCGATTCTCAGTTAGTGAAGCTCACACATTAAGACATCTCTGGGTTCAATCCTCAGCACACATGCAGCACCAGCCTGAAGCCCAGGCACACTGAGCCGGCCACAGTGTCCAGGCGAGGTGGTACACACCCATAATCTCAGCGCCAGGGAAGATGAAAACAGAAGGATCACTGTGAGTCTGAGCTGTGTAGTGAGACCCTGTACCAAAGTCATAAAATAATAAATAAAATAAATTTAAAAAGACATTTCACTTGCAAAGGCTCTTGGCACGGCCTTGAAAATCCTCTCTCAATGGGTTCACATGGCTGAGCCTTCATGTCAAGTTTGCAGATGGGAGAAGCCTTTACTGTAACAGGCTAAGACAACAGTCTTCCTCCAGCCTAGCTCCTACTCCATTCTGCTTGTCCTCTAGTAAGTGATTGAGGTAAGTGTGAGGATGGGGAATTCCAGATGAGCTTTCACTTGTAACTATACAATTGTCTAAACAAAACTTGATTTTGATGCCTAGTTATATATTTGCAATTGAAAGTTTTAAAATTGGGAAACACCAGATTCTTCAGACCCTAGAAAACCTGAAGGCAGATATCTTTGGATTTAAGATTTTGACAATCACATAATGACATTGCTCTTAATCTCATTTCTTCTTTCCCTTCTATCCTGATATTCAATAGTTTCCATATTATGTAAATATATTGCAACATCATGTTACATATAATGTAACATATTGTACCTATTAAATATTCCATATAAAACGCATGGTTTTCCTTGTTGCCTGGCATGGTCCAACACAACTGCAATCTAGAAAAAGGATAGCAAATGGAGAGAATGCTGAGAAAACAGTGAATCAGGAGATGAGGGGGAGAAAAGAGGATTAAGAATGTTGATGAAGGGGAGGTCTTCTGCTGTGTCTTAGTGCCAATGGAAGGGAGTCAAGAGAGAGCTCTCCAGGAGAAAAAGTACACAGATCTCAAAACCGAAATCAAACATTATGAGCAGACTGAGGAGCTAAGTGATAGTGCAGCCTGAGGTGCAGGTGGGGAGGAGAGAAAAGGGAAGTGGCAGGATGCAGAGCTGGAATGAACCAAGGCAAACACGTGCTCTTCCAAAAAGGAAACAGGGTTGCAGAGAGAGATGGAAAAGCCAATGCATCCAGGATGGTGCTTTCTGTGGGGCCCAACAGGAAGCTGGGGAGAGATGTGAGGAAGCTGGAAGAATACGATGGAAGCCCAGGTTACCTGACAAGAGGAAAGAGGGCTGAAGGGAAAGAGGAACCGTAGGGAGCAAGGACAAGGGGTCAGGTTTTTCTTGGCATGGAAGTACTTTCAAATGAGTTATTTTTCAAAAGTTTCCAAGGAGGATCCTCTACCAGTTTCCAACCTCCATTTGGGATTTGAAACCTCCAGGAAACAAAGACCCTTCCCATGACCTCTTTTCTTCCTCTCTAAATTAAATTTGGATGCAGAGAGCTGGCGAGCGGAGGCTGGAGCCTTTTGCTGTGCCTGGAAGTGCGACCCCCCTCCCCTCGCAGTGCACTGGGTAGGGGCTGGTTCTGCTCCCAATTAACTGTGTTGTTTTGGCAAGTTGGAGATGTTTGGAGCTTTGGCATGTTTCGTAGAGATCTGGCTTTCAAATTCTTTCATTTGTAAAACAAGGGGTTTTGATTGATATCATTGATTCTTCACTTGGTGATGAGTGGAAGGTGGTCAAAGACACTTTTTGCAAAAGACTAAAAGTTACAGAATTCCTGAAAAACAAACACATAAGCTCACTCACATATAATCTTGTGGGTAGTTCCAAAGGTTCACGGACCCTACAGCACATGTTCTCCAAGGCAGATATTCTCCTCTCAGAAGAATCTTGTTTCTTTACCCCTTTGAACTTAGGCATTGGCCAATGGAAGGTGTACAGAGCAGTGACACTTCAGGATTGAAGAAGGAAGCGCCCTTCTCTCCTCTCCTTCTGCACTGTGGTCAGCAGTGCACCTGGCACTGGCTTCTGCCCTGCTGCCAGGAAGGAGGATGGCACTGCAGCAGGACCACTGTCCCCTGCCAAACCTGGATCATTGTGTAATATAGGAAACAAACTTTTGTTGTGTTAAGCCACTGAGGTCGTGGGGCTCTTTGTGACCCAAAAGTTACTAGAACCCCGGGTGATACACTACGTTATGTCTGTTTGTTTCTTCTGGAGGCCAATGTTAACAATCCCAGGTTTTAATACTCCTAATATCTTTTTAACTTGAGTCTGTGAGATAAAACTTAAAAACACAACTTTGTATTTGTGAAATACCTGAATTCCTAATCTGGTTCATAGAAAATGTCTGTTTGGTTAAATGAAATGTCTCACTTAGGGTCTAGCTGTCAAATGCAGAACTTAAATGGAAGACTCACTAGGTCAGCTCCACAGAGAGGCAAGGGTGAAGGCACTGAACAGGGTTTCCCAGGTATTCTCCCAGAAACAAGCCAATGAGAAGGGATCACTTTAAGCCATGCAGAGCTCTGAGGTTGCCCTGAGTGTAATCTCAGTTGCAGGAGAAGAAAAGAGAAATCAAGAAAGACATAAGTCTTAAGCTTCAAATGACAAAAGAAGTCAAGAGACAGGATGTCCGCACTTTGCTTCTATTTATGGAACGAAAAGTTAAACAGAGATCTCTGTTTGGAATTCATCTGACTGCTCAAGTTGTCTCGCTAGTCGTTATCTGCAAGGGAACGGACTGCATTCGAGTCTCTCCCTGTAGTGGGCTTGCATTTAGAGATGGTTCACATGTGTTTAATCCATTGATCAATCTTACCTTGTCAAAACAGAGAATGGCCAGTGCAAAACAGGATGAAGCTCATTAGAGAGATGCAGGAGATAGCACAATGGAAAAGAGAATAAACAGACTGCCCAGAAGTGAGGACACAAGAGGCTATTCAGGAAGCAAGCGGAAATAGCATAAAATGATATAGTGGCGATGGTGTACACACGGCTAGAGAACGTTATACCCTCCTAGTAAGTGACACCAAACATGAAAAAAGAAAGGTTATTAATTGCTGGGCAATGGTAGTTCATAGTCTAGGGCAAATGTGTAGATAGGAAAGCAGAGGACTCTCCTTTCTCCGTTTTCGATGGCTTGGGATCTTCCCAGTTGAATATTTCTGAAGTCAGGTTGTCTAATTGATAGACTTTATATGGGAGAATTTTCCCTGCTCTGCACAGGGGTAATTGGTTTTATGGGACAGTTTATAATTGAAAGTGTAAAGGAGAGAAAGAGAGACAGAGACAGACACAGAGAAAGCCACAGAGAGAGAGAAGCAGAGAGAGGCACACACAGGGAGAGAGAGACAGAGACAAAGCAGAGAGAGACAGAGAGAGAGGAGTCCAAATAATAGAGTGGTCAATATATTTATACAATAAAAAATAAAGACATGTTCTTCAAATGCTATTTATTGAGCAGACTATAGCACCATACAAGTCAAAAGTTACAAAAGTAACATAATAAAAGCTTATTCCTTAATCTGGTCCCTCAGCTGCTTAATTGTCCTATCCAAATGCTGTATTACCAGCTTCTTGTATCCCCCAGCCTTTAAGGACAGTTTGTTTATGTATAATTTTGCTCTTATTTATTCAAATCTTAAGATACTGTGCACACTTCTTTATATCTTGTTTTTCTGTTCATGCAATGATGAATATTAGAGATTATTCTCATGTAGAATATCAAGAGTTTCCAAATCTTTCACAGTTAAGTACTATTCTGGTTTATACATGAACCTGTCTATCTGACCGGGTAAGGGAAAGGCCTGCTTTTAGATGAAGCTGGTGGGGTTTTTTTTCTTCTTGATTTTTGCAAGTTATTTTTAGCAATATGGGAATCTCAGTCTGCTATAGGAAAGCTATGACTGTTATGGTGGAATTTTTCAACTGTGGCTGACCCCTGAACGCGAGAACAGTCAGCCGCTGGAATTCTAGAAATCCAGTAGTGAGCAAGCAGCGTGGTGACTGGCAAGAGGAGCCCGGAGAGTCCTCGCTATAGGGCAGGCCGCACAGCCCGTCCTGCAGCTTGCAAGACCGACCTCCCTCTACCTGGCAAAGGCTCCTGACGGTGGGCTTTCGGGCCCAGGGGGGGATTTGTCCCCAAGCATCAAGCGAATGCTTTTGACATCACCAGTAGATGATCTGACTGAGTAAGGGAAAGGCCCTACAAAACGGAAATATCCAGAGAGATTCTGGGGCGACATCTGTGAAGAAGCCTCTCCCAGGAGAGAGCTGCCTTGGTCCGCTCCCAGGGGCGCCCTGGACCAGCCGTCCCCATCCCTGGAAGCCACAGGGTCACTTTCTGCCTGGAGGCTCTGGCTCCCAAAGAGCCCGGGAGGCTCTTGCACTCCAGCTGGCCTGAACCTTCAAAAACAAGAGTGAGTGGGAGTTTCGCTGGCGTTTTGGTGCCTGCTCTCCCACTCGGGACAGTAACCTCTCATCACATGCCTGCGGTGGACATTCAGCATCGGATAAATCATGTGATCTCTGTTTATTTAGAGGTGCGGGCCTGGCAGGGCCTCTGATGCAGCACCGGCTGCGCTCCAGAGTGGCTTTCAGCGGAAAGAGAGCGGTCTCCTTTTAGGAATGGAAGATTGCTCAGGACCCTTGCAGGAAACTGAAACCTCGCAGATGCTGGGCATCTGCCGAGGCTGAAGACCCCTCCCCCAGGGTGCCCACAGAGTGCTAGAGCACTTTGGGAAATTTTGTCTTGAAAGGAAATTCAGGTTCTTTTTGGTCTCACCTCCATTTACCATTGCAGATTCTGTAATTAACAAAACACTTTGGATGAGTTCTTTGGCAAAGCTGACTGAACTATTTTAAGTCTGATTTTTCTTCTGTGTTTTACAAAAGGGCACTAGAAAAGCACAGGAGGTGTGGGGCTGCTTCTCAGGGCTTGAAATCCAGGTGTGTCTGAGTGGGTCTGGGGGCTGCCCCTATCAGCACCTCTTGGGCTGGCTGGATGTGGACTAGCAGGTTCTTCTGGCCCGCCCCAGGACCAAGGAATTAGAACTGTAGAGTTATGCTTCAGAAGTGTGCTTTAAACATTGGTTGGGGGCTCTGCAGGTAATGTTAGGGTTTTGGCTTTGAGAACCGAATTTCTACAGCGTAAGCACCTCCCCAAGCCCCCAACACCTGCTCCTGAGAATTGAACCAGGGATTTGGTGGTGAACTCCATTTCCCTTATCCACTCCTTAAAGCGTGCGCACACACACACACACACACACACACACACACACACACACACTATCAAAAAAATTTTTTTTCATTTAAATTTTGAGACAGGGCTTTGGTAAATAGCTAAATTGTCCAGACTGGGATAAAATTTATAATCCTCCTCTCTCAGCCTTCCAGAGCATTGGGATTGCAGGTGCGAGCTGCCATCCAGTTTAAAATCACCATTTTCATAAACTAGAAGTTGCTTTCCTGGGCCCTTGACTGCCGTGCTATGACATGAAAATCTGGTCTGGACAGGACAGAATCCTCACCTTTTTTTCTACCTTTCTTGGTCAGTTGAGCTTCCTTCCACCTACTGGATGGCTAGATTCTCAATATAAAAAAGGCACTGTATTCGTTTTTGTTTTGTTTTCCAAGTTCATGGCCACGTGAGAGTTCTTGGAAGGCTGGTGTTCTGTGATAGGAGGATGGTGCTGAACACATGTCAGCACTGCAGCCTGGTGAGTAGTCAGAGCTGAGGCTGAGTGGGGGGGAGGAGCGGGAGTGACTGAGCATTTTTCTGGGCAGTTACTCAACCAAACCATTGTTCTACCTTTCTTCCAGGTGTCACTTCAAAGCCTGGTCTTCCCACTGCCTCAGGACCCAGATTCTTAACTCTGAGGAATGGTAATGGAGAACCCAGTACAAATCAGAAAAGCCTATCGCTAAAGCCTTGGGGAGGGTCAGGCAGCATCAAAACATCAGGGTGTGGTGACAGGCAGTGCTGCTTCGGGGCCCAGGGACAGTGAGGAGACAAGTTTCTGCAGAGCTGGAAGCCATGATGGCTCAGACATGCCCGGGGGTGACCAGAATGGACAGATTCTCCTCAGTGTTCAGGGTCTCAAGGGCTGAATAATGTAGGGTCTTTCAGCTGGTAACAGGGTATTAATGCAAACAGTCTTCCACAGCAGGAATTTTTCTTCATACAAATCAGCACTTGTGAAGATTGGTGACCTCAGTGTCAATGGTGGCTTTTTGGTGGTGTTTTTGCCTTTGGATTACAGGAATAAAATGGCTGCTGCTGTCAATCTAACCATGCCTCACATGGATGTGCCCCAAGGCAGGACAGAATAGAGTTGTACTTCACATACTTTTGTTTTATTTATGAAGGAAATTACCCCTCCACCTATGCCACTGTTACATAACCACCTAATACTGTAGGTGGGGAACATGTTGGGTCTGCTATCCTAGTACAGCTTAGATTATTTAGTTGTATTTGGGGAAGGATCCCCACTCTCCCCTGAGTCGATTGCCCTTTTGAACTAGGGTAAAATCAGGATTTGATCCGCCAACAAAAGGAAAGTGTGATAACATCTGAGTAGGTCGCAGAAGGTACATGAGAATGCCAAAGGGACCTTGCATTATCTCTGATAGTTCTTTTCTAGTGGCCAAGAATATATATCCTGCTCTGGAAAATGCCCTGAAGAGTTAGTCACATTTAATTTGATTTTAGAAAAAAAAAAAGTAACATTTTTTTTAATGTGAGTGCTTTGTCTCACATCCAGGGAGTAAATCCACACCTTCCCATCCTAAAGGTTTACATCACAGAGTAAGGAATGTTCAGTAAACTCCAGGCTGGTGGGAAAGGTCCTTCCCCTGGGGCCAGGCAGTATGCTGCCTGCTCACTTTCTGCCTCAGCACTTTTGCTGTAAGATGCATGAGTTTGGCTCTGGCACACATGTACACAGGCACTTGCCAGTGATAGGCTCCTGTAATTTCTTTCTTAAAAAATATTTTATTTATTTGGTACAGGTCTCTCTGCGTAGCTTGGACTCGTAGTGATCCTCCAGTCTCAGACTCCCCAGCGCTGGGATTACAGGTGTGCACTATCATGCCCAGTTTCAGTGGCCACCAGGGGAAATCACAAAATCATGCCCTTGAATTTCTGGCTGCCTGGATGGCATGTGGTACTGGGAATGGAATTTGGGTCCTTGCACGTGCCAGGCAGGCATTTAGTCTACTGAGCTATCTCCCTGGCCCCTGGAATATCTAAATTAGTATCTGAAGCTTTGTAGCTGGACTCTTTCATCTCCCCCATCCCCACCCCCAGGTTCATAAAGCCAGCGTGGTCTTCAAAGAGTTGTGTGTATTCAGCAACTTTGATGTGTTAGTTTGTCTTCCAACCTATCTCACTGTGGGTTCTTATCTCTTAGAAAGGCAGATTAGCACCACAGAGAGCACTGGAAAGCCCTTTGCTGACAGGTTTATAGTCTTAGCAAAATAAATAGAAGAGGCAAAAGAGTGTGCAACATGTAGGCTACAGTCTTTTCATGCAGCTCCGCTGGGTAGAGAGACAGAGCTGAGTGAAAACTAAACAGAGAACCTCTCCCCACATAGTAGAGACTGGGCTGTGTGTGGGAGGGTGGCTGGGGTAAGACAAGCACTGCCATTTCCTTCCCACCAAATGTTTATCTCCTTTTATAGAGACAACTGCTACCCCGACATGGGGGCCACCATACCTGCTGATCTGGTCTATGATTCATGCCTTCAAAGAACCGTGGAGTTGTGGCTGTTCTTCCTGTTTTCATACCCCCAAAAGCCACACAAACTACAAAATCAGGCCCTTGAATTTCTCTTGATCTTGGTTTTTATGCCCACTTGAAATCCAATTTTTTTTGGATGTAGAAGGATCTGAACTGGTTCAGTACATGCAAATTTTAAGCAGCTTGAGACCAGGATGGGCTCAGTTATTTTCCTGTTTTTCTTCCCAGCATTTCTTGGGACAGTATTGGAAAACTATTGGGTGTTCCTTAACAGTAATTGCAGGATTGAAGGACTAAATGGAAGGACAAATTTTCTGTCTCATTGTAAAAGCACTTGAGAGGACTGAGAACTAAAACTTTTCTTTTTAATCCTGGTGGCAATACTTCCAGTTAGCTCAGAAGAAAAGATCAAATTAAAATGTCAAATGTTATCCAAGCATCCATTTAGGAGAAAATTGATTATTTAGATGGAGCTTTGTCATTTGAAAAGCAACCAACTAAAATAGCTGTCAACAACTGGTCTTAATTCTTTCATTCTCAGAAGGATTTGGGCGACTCAGGTAGAAGCTGTCCTCTCTGCCAAAGTTCAAAAACTCAGGGTGGCATTTGAGTGGCTTTAGGAGTGAGGAGGCAGGATGACTCCTTGTTTAAGGAGAACCAGACTGGTTGGTGTGTTCTGAATGTTCTCATCTCCAGCCTTGGCTCATGACCTTCCAAAAGGGTGCAAAGGCAAGGGGAACTATGATTAGAAATTTAGTACATGAATCAGGCAGAATTTGAACCTGATCCCTTCTCTCACTATGTGTCCCTGTATTAGTTCATCATTGCTATAACACAATGCCTGTGGGCAGTTAATTTCTAAAGAAGTTTCTTTAGCTTACCTGCTGGAGGTTTAAGGAATGACACCAAAGCAGCTCACTTTTGGTGAAGGTTTTGTGGCAGAAGGGTACCATAATAGTGAAAATGTGTATGGGAGCTGGGGCACTTTGCCTAACAGGAAGCCAGAGAGTGAGTCAGTCAGGGGGCTGGCTCAGTCTTACAACTTTTTCTTACAAGAACTCTGGGCCCCTACAAAAATTATCAAATCCATTTAGGAACAGATCCTCCTGTGATCTGAGGATTTTCTACCAAGGCCTCTCTTTTTTAGGGTTCCATCACTTCTCACATGTCCCACACTGAAGATCAAGCCCCCAAAACACGAGGCCTTAGGGAGCAAACCATGTGCAAACATGGCAGACCACAAACTATTGACTATGCTCTCCTAAATCTTAATTACAAGATGTACAAGATATCTGTAAGGATTCACTAAGATAATATAAAGCATTTAGCCAGTGCCTGGCAAACTGTTAGCTCTTATAAATGGGAGTTGTCATCATCATTATTATTCACATAGTTGCCCACACTGGAACATTGTAGAACAAAGAGGTTTGGCTTGGAATCATTTCGAACCTCTTTTTTCTGGGCAATGGGTCTTAAATCCATGAAAATTCATTTACTTGGTTATTGACTTCAGTCTTCTCAGTTACTATAGATGTGGGCTGAGGTTAGGTCAGTCAAGGACAAATCCCTAAGAAAAGGGTGTATGGTCCCATGTTGTCACCCTGTGGCCTCGGCAGCTCTGCCAAATGACAGTGTTTCTCTTCCTTAATCTTATTTTCAAAGGGGCAAATCAAGGAACATTTGATTATAGTCATACTGTTTATCCTTTAACTACCAAACCTACCCACTCTTACTAAGAAAAAGAAATGAAAAATAATAAAAGATATTATGTTAAAAGATAGCTTTTGCTGGAAACTGCCAAGCCATCCCTAGAAAGGCAGTAAAGGCAGAGCCTGTTTCCATTTGTAAAATGGAGAGACATAACACTGCTTGTCTAAGAAGGTGTTTATCAGGAATATATATATGAATATATATATATATATATATATATGAATATATATATATATATATATATTCATATATATATATATATATATACAATCTCCTCCTAAAGAGATCTGGCACTCGTTAAAATAGGTATCTGGTTATCTGGTTATTCATTATCCCCCAAGGCTCTGGGAAAATGCTCCCCAACACATGCTCCCCAGCACATGTGGGTGCCCCCATGTGCTTATGGTATATTAGGCTGTCCTCTGTTCATTCCATAAGCTAAGTAGCTCAGCTTCTCAAGAGTGCTCTGAGACAGGTAATATTGTTACCACCTCCCCTTTGCAGATGAGGAGAATGGAGCTTAGCAAGACTACGAGCCTTATTCCAGACCCCCAGCTGCCAAATGGGAGCAGGTGTTCAGCCTGGCCAGTCCTCTGTCAGAGTCCTCCTCTTGGCTGCTTGACCAGAGCTCCTCTCCTGGGAAACCAGCCAGTCCTGAGGGAGAAGATGAGCTGGCCATCTCCCCTCCAGATGATCTGCAGGGTCTCTAGAGGTCTAGACATCCCCAACACATCTTAAATAAGGTAAGAAGACCTATGTCCCTTCAGGAATTTCCTACTGGGCCTACTGGGATAAAGTCCTAGAAAAATTGATAATACTGTATGCCAGTCATATTTTAAAAGCTTCTTTAAAAATTTTTAGTTTTGAGGCAGTTTCCCAGTAGGCTTGCCCAGGCTAGCCTCAAACCTGTGATCCTTTTGCCTCAGCCTTCCTGGTATTTGGGATCATAAGTGTGAGCCATCTACACTTGGATTTAAAAGTTCTTTTGCAAAGAAGGATCCACCGCAGAATCAGAAGTCCAGGGTTCCAAGACAGGAGCCTCAGTTTCCACCTGGGAACACTGTGTGGCTTGGGGGAAAGTCCTAGCCTCCTCACTTCAGAATCAAACTGACACTCTAGACTTGGCAGCTTTTCATCATGTTACCTCTCTGAACCCTAGTTTCCTCATTTGTGAAAGGAATTTAGTTAAAACCTACACCATAGAGTTGTTCTGGGATTAAATGAGGTGATTCCCAGAAGCCTCCTGTACAATACCAGAAATATGTTCATCCTTAACCAAAGAACCTCTTATTCCTCACTTCAGCCATCCTGCAGAAAGACAACACCTACAACAAGCACTGTCTTAAACACTCAAACCCTGGACCACCTGTCTCTGAAATTGGTGACCCATCAGTTCAGAGACTAGATACTTTGTTCTATTCCTATGCCTTGAACTTCATCTCTGGGCCTTCTGGCTTCCAACACCTCCAACACCTGTATGGACCTGATCTCTACTCAGGCTTGGCAACCACCAGCTCTTCCAACAGTGTTCATTGTCAATGGCATAGACAGGAAGGTGGTCTGGCAGAACAGAATTTTACTAATGAACTAGAAGACTGGATAGGGCTTATATTCTGCACAACTATCAGCTAGGAATGTGACCCTCTCTTCTCCAGCTGGGGCTCTATTTTCTCTTCCGTGAAATGGGAAGGAGAAAATATTAGGTCTTTGAAACCACATCTAGACACTCCCAGACTAGTGCCCCCAATCCTCAAGCTGGAGAGCTTCGTGGCTTTAACAGATGGTGTTACTAGATTTTTCTGGGGAAAAGAAGGCAGAAAGAGGGAACAATGCTCCAAAATGAATCTTTCAGTCCTCAGTGAACTTAAAACAAAGTCATGAATCAGTCTCCTCCACACACTGTGCAAGACAAAGAACAAATATCTTTCCTGCAGCAGCAAAGAAGGATCAAATATTTCATTTCAGAGCTAGTTATTTGTACACGACCTCCATGTCTTTTCACCCAGAGCGTATCTCACACACAATAGCAGAAGCAAAGGAAAGAGGAGCTATTGTTTGGTTGTATTTATAACCTGATGTAGGAAACAGCATGAAAATATTGTTAAGGAAACTCACTAGCCTCTGCTCCAGGGTATGTATACAGCCCTGGTGCCAAAGGCAGTGGGGCCAGATGTTGGAGGACGTGATCCCCTGGAAGAACAAAAGGAACCCCCACCAGAATTCCACAAGCTAGGGGAAGAACCTGAAGAATCCCTCCCTCCCAGGCAAGTTCTTTGTGCGGCCCTCTAGCTGCTTCTTTCTGGGTGTTAATTCAGACACAACTGCCTGGAAGCTATGGAATTTTGGATGTAGTAGTAATCTCTTTTTTCTCAGTTTCTTCATCTTTGAAATGGGAAAAAATACCTATGTCCAGGTTTGTTCCTTAACAGAGCCAACAATAATTCAACCACCTAAAATGACAGTGAACTACCTAAAATGACAGTGGGCAATTATGACTACAGCTTAGGATCACATATTAATATGTTTAGCATTTTTGAAAACTGCCACACTACTCCATAGCAGTTGTACCACTTCACGTTCAATAGGAGAATTTTGATGTTAGTAGGTAGTCCTGGTGGTTGAAAATTTGTCCTTTCTGATTTAGACTAGCAGGTGGGGTGGAGGGTCCCTGTGGGAAGGAAGGACCAAAGAGTAGAGATTGTATCTCCTTAATCCTTAGTTGTAGGAAGGCAATAACTTTGCCCTATCAAAAGCATATTTGACTAAACCACAGGGGAAGTACAAAGAGGAAAGAAATCTATATAGGACCAAACATATCAAATCCAAATTAGAGGCTATTCTGTAGAAGATTACTGTAGATGATTTTGAATCATCTTTAATTGCTCTCAAGTGGCAATCTTTAATTACTTTCTTAAAAGCAATCTATAACTGCTTTCTTAAAAGAGTGATATTCTTGTTTATTTAATTGTTGCAATAAGCTTCCACAACCTTGAGGCCTCCCAGGAATTAGTAGTCCTGCTCTGGGCAGTTGGAAGGGAAGTGTGTGTCAGGCCCTCTTTGAGGGCTCACAGACAGATCAGGCATTCTAGAAGCACCTGCCTTAGAAGCCAGTCAGTGGGTCAGGGATGCTATTCAGCAGCTTCAATACTGTAACTCTGAAGAAAAGCCTAGGGGTCAATACTGAGGAGGTGCCATGTCTGCCGGGGAGAACAGAGGGTCAAAAGAAGACAGCAAGGCAGGAGGAGTCAGGGGCACATGGCATGGATCCCAGGTGGTCTTGGGATTCTGTTATGGTTTGAATGCCCTGCAGCATTTCTGTGCTGGAAACAATTTCTGGTTTTTTGTTTTGTTTTGTTTTTTAATTTGATAGTTTTTGTGGTGCAGCTCAGACTCATAGTGATCCTCCTATCTCATCCTCACAGTGCTGGGATTACAAGTGTGCACCACTATGCGCAGTTTCAGGGCCAGCGTGATGTACCCAGGGTTCAAGGGCCAGCATGGCAAGCAGTACTGGGGATTGAACTTGGGACCTTGCACTTGCCAGGCAGGCATTTAGACCACCGAGCCATCTCCCCAGCTTGGAAACAATTTCTCAAGTCATATGTTAGTACTGCTTGAAGATGAGACACTTTAGAGGGGACTTCTTTATAAGTGTTCTGTACTGATCAATCAAGGTTGGCCCACTCATGGGTGAAGGTGTTAATAGTTTATGGAGGCACTGGCCTTGTCACAGACTGAGCTGTCTTTAGCGTGCTTGTAACCCTCTTTCCCTTAGGGTGTCCTCCACTGCCTCAAGACTGCAGAAACCCTAACTGGAAGAAGACCATCACCAGGTGTGGCCCCCCAACCTTGGACCCCCAGCCTTCGGAACTGTGAGCTGAAAAAAACCTTTATTCTTTATAAATTATCTGATCTGTGATATTCCCTTGTAGTAACAACAAACAAACAAAACAAAGATACCCAGAGCTCATTCTTCTTACAGATTATCCCACTGAGTGTGGGGCCAGCCAGAGTTGAAAATAGAAAGCCAGGACAAACAAAAAGAGCCCTTTTCAACTGGTTCCTAGATAGCTTATTAAAAGGGTGTCCAGCTAATTCTTTGACTTAAGCCAGATGTGGTCCTAGTATCCAGAAAATACTGTAAAACCTACACCCTGGCGAATGTAGAATCATTCTCCTTTGAATATAGTCACAGTAGTTCATGTTCTGTGCTGTGTTGTCTGGAACTATAATGAGAACAGCTTCTTCTCCAACACAGGACTCAATCTGTTTGTTTATCAGAAGGAATAGTCATTTTTTTTTAGATGCACAGCAACACGGGAGGGTACAGTAAAGCCCCGTAGCAGTTAAATGGATCTAAGACAGTCCTTTCAGGTCCCAGTAACTACTACTAATGGATGCTCTCACCCTTCTCTGCCATGGACTCCCAGATGTAGGAGATCTCCTGGAAATCCGTAGGATCTTTGCGTTTAACTTGGAAGCCACTGTGGTAGGCTACCAGCTCCTGGTAGGCTTACTCGAGGGTGCTGACGAACGTTAGGGTCCCGGCCACCACCAAACATCAATCAGGTGCCTCCTTGCTGCAATTCTTTTGTTCCTGGTTCGTGTCCAGCACTGTCCCTAGAAGTAGAACAAGATTTATGAGAGTCATTTCTGAGGCAGAATGTCATTGGGCTGGAATAGCTTCTTCTGCTCCCCAGGACCCGACTGCAGCTGATACATCCGAGGAAATCTCTGTCCCGCTGAAGCCTATTCCGCTACTGTTGCTAATGGCAGTGCATTAAGCGAAGTTTGGAGAAGGCAGGGACAGGCCTTCCTGCCCTTTGGGTCCCATGGACAGAAGTTAGTGAGCTGGTGAGTGTTAGGGTTTCCTGCCAAGCACAGTCAAGCTCTGACCTGCCCCCCCGCCCCCACCCCCCAGTCCCTGGTGTAAGTGGAACGGGCTTTGGACTGAGGATCTGGGACGTCCGACTCTCCGCGGACCCGTGGTCACCGCGGGCGCTCCCCTAGTGCAATGTCTCTGCGCCCTGGCCTTCCGCCCTTTCCCTTCCTGGGCCTCTCTTCCCAGGCTCTTAGGACTGCACAGCGAGCAGTGTGTGGAGTGCCAAAGTGAGCGCACGCAAACGTGGGGGCAGCAGGTACCACTGCAGGGTCCCCGCAGACTCGCGCTCCAGAAAGCCCTGGGCATCGCAGAACCTCGTGACCTCTAGCCAGGTCCTCCCGTGGTCCTTTTGCGTACATAACAGGAGCATAAGATGAGGGAAACCGACCCGGAGAGAAACCCCTAAATTCCTCGTCGCCAGGCAAGGCGAAGAGGGGGATGAAAAGTCTGAGCCTGAAACGCGAGGCAAAGCTAGGAGCGCTGAACAAGGTGACAGAAGTCTGTGATGCTCTGCGCTTTTGACCCAAAGCCCCAGGGAGAGGGCGTGGCCCAAAGCTGTGCCCAGGCTGGGCTCGCTGAGGTGCGGGGTACAGGGCGCTCCGCCCAGCCGGGGACACTCGCGGCTGGGACCGCGACCCCAGCCCGCCCACTCGCCCGCCCGCGGCGCCCTCCCGCCTCCGTCGGGTCAGCTGGCTGCCTTTGCGGCTGCTTCCCCGGAAGGAAGAAGCGCTGTCTGCGGAGGAGTTATCAGCGGGCTTTCCTGCGCCCAGCGCCCCCGTGATTCTCAGCCCGGCTGCGCGCGTGAGAGCCGAATAAAGAGGCCTTTGTGAGGCCGGGGCTCCCGGGTCCTTATCAGCCGGCGAGCAAAGCCCCCGCCCCGCCTCCCGCGGCCCCGCTGCTCCTCTTGCCCGCACGAAAACGACCATTGACACTGGGTTGTTTTTTTTTTTTTCCAGTTTGGAAGGGAATTGCAGAGAGCAGTGCACCGACTGGGGAGGGAGGAGCGGGGATACGACAGGACCGCGTCCCCGGGGTCCGGGTCGCCGCCTGGAGGGCAGCAGCGGCTGCGGTTCGGGGTGTTTCCGGTCCGCGGGCCGCAGTGCATCCCAGGTTGCGCGCAGCAGGACAGCTGACCTGTTGCTTCCTGCTTGTACTGTGGAGGTTTGCTTTGTTTTGTTCTGTAGCGTTGAACCGCCTTATAGATACAACCCAAAGGGGGCAAACATGAGCCGAAACTAGTTCTTTGAAGAAGACCTCGAGGAAGTGTGGCAGTTTCGGGGACAGCCAATGCTGCTGGTGTTGATGGTGTGTTTCTGGTGGGTTGGTTTGGTTTGGCTTTTATTTTGTTTTTCTGCTGCAGCAGCTGCATGATTCAGGAGGGGTTGAGATTTCCTGGCACGGCACTCAGTAGATAGTAATCAGGAGGGAGGGTGGGTTGGAGGACCTGTGCTCAGAGGGGGACACACGCTTGGCTGAATGTTCTCCTGTCGCCATCTGGAATAGCTTATTTATTTATGTTTTTTAAAGAGGACCGTGCAACTGCATTTTGCACTGTGCTCCACAAATTATGTAGTAATTTGTAGTAAGAGTTCATATGCGTTTGAATAATGGTCTGAATAATTTCCCGTTTGAGGTAATAGTCTGTGGTTAGTTGACAACGTGCAGAAATGATTCTCTTTGTTTTCAAGTATGTCCACCACAGTTCTGATCAATCAATGCTCTACAAACTAAACCCGGCCCCTGGGAAGTAAAATGTACACTGATCGAAGATCTAGTGATTTCTATAAGGTGCTCTTTGCTTCTCTTTGCTTTTCTGCTCTAAAATGCCTACCTTGCAGTTGTGGAGGCAAAGCAGGATTAAAACTGGACACACCCGGGTCAAACTCTCACAGTTTGGGAGAACTGTGTTGCTTAATACTTCAAGCACTCGTCAAGAGTGTTGTATGTCTCCGTGACTCTAGGTTGGAGCGATAGCCCTCAGTGTGATAGTATTTGGAAGTGGGCCTTCCAGAGGGCATTGATCTAGATGGGGTCATGAGGGTGGATCCCTGTGATAACATAGTCCGTTCAACAGGAAACCAGAGCTCTCTCTCTCTTTGTCGTGTGAAGACACAGCTAGAAGACAGGTATTTGCAAGCCAGCAACAGAATCCTAACCAGGAAGCAAATTTGCTGACACTCTGATCTCGGACTTCCGGCAGCCAGACTGTAAGAAATCGATGGCTGCCTGTTGGGTAAGCCTCTCAATCTATATTGTGGTGTCGCCACCCAAGGTGACTAAGTGCTAAACAACTGTGGGAAATGAATCTCTGACTTGGCATTCGTGAGATACAGGAGAGGGAGCGTGGGATACTTTGTAACAAACACATAAAATACCATTTTGCTAGAGTTTGTGTCAGAAACAATCGTCCTAGTTTAATACAAAAAAGAAATCCCCTCCACAAACTTTCTTTTCATTGCTGAACTCCTTTTCTCATTGAATCATAGAATCATGGCCCCATTTTCACTTACTCACAAAAAATAATGTAATAGTGGCAGTGATAGACTACTTAACTGCCTTTCCATGGATGGGATAATCTGATCAAGGAGATTATGGGGCCACAGAGCAATGTAATTGATGAGCAGAGCATGCCTAAAGAGAGTCACATGGAGATAAAACATTTTCTCAGGCTTTTGCAGAGAGCAAATTGGTTAAGCAATGGCCGTGACTCATCCACATGGCTGACACTCACAAGGATCTACAAACTGCAGTATAGGGTTTCAGGATAAATCCTGAGGGTACTTGACTGACCTTATCAGATACAAAAGTTACACTTCTTGTTATATAGGTCTTGCTTTATCTTGGTCTTAACCATCCAGCAGAAAAGTATAAAAATCAGATATATAAAGTAAAGTCATATTAGTATGCTGAGCTGTGAAAGACTCACGTCAACAACTTCTGTCGATAACCTACTACTAATGTGGACTGTTGGACAGCGTTGAATTGTTTTGCTGTATTCATGCAGCTATAGTATTTAGATGCCAATGGAATACCCACATCTAACAGGACTAAACAAAAAAGGGGATACAAAGGAAGGTCCATTCTATATCTGTATATACAGTATAGTTAGGATAGATATACACCTACTTTCACTTAAATCAATGAGAAGAAAGATTTGTACTAATAGGGTATGGACAGGATATCCTGTCTGTATCTTATAATATGGATAACCACTAAGAAGATAACAATGTACAAGGCATTAACTATTGAAACTGTACTACTAATCAGCTTTAAAACTCTTATTGCTATTTGTTTCTCAATTAAAAAAAGGAAATGTGGTTTTCTTTGGCTTACAATTTCAGAGGTTTCAGTTCATGATTAGCTGGCACCAAGGAAGAAATATGATGTTGGAAAGGTGTGGTCAGGAAATAGACCAGAAAGAGAGCAAAGAGAGGGAGGTGCTGGGACAGGCTGTAGGGGTCAATGGCACACTGTCTTGTAACCTACTCATTCCATCTATTCAGCTATGGATTTACAATGGATTGATCCACTGATAAGGTTGGCATCTTAGGGGTCAATCACTGCTATAGACCCCTCTCCTGCTGCCTTAAGGACAAGCCCTTTAATTCATTAGTTGTCAGGGAAACCTTTCATATTTAAACCATAACAAGTAATGTTACAAGTGCTAAAATAGAGGTATAAATAGTCATCATCATGGTAATAACAAATATGGAATAAGTAATTTTTAAAAAGTAACAGAGGGATTGTTAAGATCACAAAAAGGTTAACAGAATCAATCCTGTTTACTTATCATTTATGAATTCCCTAATACAATACTTTTCTTTATGAACCTTATTAGGCTTGTTGTTCTTAGGTAGCATTTAAAGGGTGCCATGTTGGATAACATGCACATGTATTTTCTTCAGAGGAGAGTCACAGTATGATGGATTGTGGTGCCTTAAAAATCCCACTGTAGCACCCATGATAGTACATGCCTATAAACATAGCACCCCGAGAGACTGAGGCAGCAGGACTGTACAATCAGGCTTACCATGGGCAACTTAGTAAGACTCTATCTCAGAACAGAAAAGAATTGAAATGTAACTCAGGGCA
>PVKA01006348.1:0-84184 GCA_004027165.1 Ctenomys sociabilis
AAAACACAGATGTTAGAGAGCTAAGAAGTGATTGTTTTATTTCCCAAGGTTTCCTGTTAGTTTTCTCATTGGTAGAGTCGAAATTTTCTAGATTGAAAAACCCAAAATTTCTGCAGTCTGCATTTGTGTGAACTCTAGACTTATTATGTGGATAGCAGCAATTCCCATGAACTGTTTGAATTCTTACTTTTCTTCCTATAAATGGGTTAGTTGGACTGGATCCAAACTGTTCTGTTTATACAATTTATGTAGAGGATATTTGCAATGCTGCTATTTATATGCAACTAGAGATTAGAAATTTGTCATCATTGTCTTTCTTTCTCTCCTGGGTTGCTTCTTTGTCTGTGAAACACCCCCTTACATGTACACACACACACACACACACACACACACTCACAAATATGCACACTATCAATGGCATTTGATAGTTTTAAATGTTTTTATTCACAAGAACAGCATTATTTCTATGTAAAATTTACACTAAATAATAAAGGAAATGATACTGAATTTAAAAAATTACTCTTTTTGTATTTTCTTAGGGAAGGGTCTACAGAGTATTTAGGGTCTCACTACTAAGTCGAACTCATGGTGATCCACCTGTTTACGGCCTCTCAAGAGCTGGGATTACAGGCCTGTGCCAGCACGCCCAGTCTCAATTGCAGTCTCAGTGCGCCCCAGTGGGGGGCCGGCATGGCAAGCCCAGGGGCCAAAGCTCCTAGCCCACGTGCCTGCCTACAGGTGCTGTAATCCTTTGCGCTATTTGGCCGGCCCAAGTATTTGCTAAAATTGTTGAAATAAATTTAATTATGTAATTATACTTCTATTGTTTTCTTAGAAAAAAACCTTAGGTACATACAGTCAGTACTTTGTAAACTTGAATAAGTACTTCCTAATTAAGCTCAAAACGCTGATACCATAGTGAATTCACTGACTCTTTTAGAAAGTTCTTCATATTTTTGACATAAATAAATCAAATAATAAACAAGTTTGTTCAATTAAACACAAAACAAAATTCATTAAATGTTGCTGAGTGAACTGATCCAGTGATTGCTCTTAAACTCTTCTCTCTGCACTAGGGCATAAGGAATCAAACAATTCTATCTGCAGCTCCATTTGATTATAACCTTTGAAGATTCCAGTTATAATCTCCAACTTTTAACTCTTTCTAACTAAAGTAAATTTTATGGCAAAATATGTAAATTCATTTTTTTATGTGGGTCACGTTCTAAGAGCAAATAAGTAACTCTTAAGTTCATATTATCTCACAATACTTTTACATTCTCTATTAAATATTTTTAATCTAGTTTTCTATTCAAAATTTTCTTTCCAAGAATCAATAGACATGACAGCAAGATACATACAAACACTTGGAGAAATGTAAAAAGTTAGAATAGTGTCTCAGAATGATGATCTTCAAAACTAAAGCCTTCCACATGAAAAAATGAATGCATTAAACAGGGAAATCAACTTTGTATACAGCATAGACAAGGTATTTTCAATGGACAGATATTTAATAAGGAATTATAAAGTAATAGGTATCATATTGCTCCAGGTAGAATATCAATGGTTTGTTAAAGGAAATATTAGTTAAATAAAATTCATCAATTTGTATCAACCAAATTTCAAACTAGTTCTTTCATTAGAAGCAATAATGCATTATCTATCCATGTCATACTACTTTTTAGTAAGTCATATCTTTACTTTATAAGATAACAGTGGAAAACCTAATGACCTTTAAATTCTTTGTCAGGATGGTTCTTGCTTATTACTTAGGGGTTTACTTATGTCTTCCTTTCTTCCCACTTTTGTTTCAGGGTTGTGAGTATAAAGACAGTTTGGAAAGTAGTAATTCTAAGGCCATACACCATATATAATCAAACCAAACTAAAATTAAGTGTAAAATCCTACACAATGCTACCTGATATTTCTTTATTCTCTAAAGAAATCGCCCATAACTTTTATCTCAGTTAATGTTGCCTGGAAGCAATGACCTATAAAGCCACTGTTTCACACAGAGTCATTGAATTTCCCACTAGGCTAAAGCAAACTGCGCAGTGTGGGATGGGCAAGATAGAGCTAGGACCTCCCACGCACTTTTGGAGCCGGTGCCTACAGAACGGCCCATTAGACCAGAAAGCAGTGTGAAAGTGCTGGGTATTGACGATGACTAGTGAAAAAGAAAAACAAATCAAATAAACAAATTTCACTTTCTTCAGAGTTTTTTCTTTTCCCCCCACAGTGATGTGTCAGGAGCTCTTGTGTACCTGATAAGTTCTGCCATGTTATCTTCATAATCACAAAGGAAATGAATATGAATGAAAAATGCTTCACCAGCCTTTTGAGATTGTGCTGTGGGACAGGAGATAGGAACTGCCGACATTCATCCTGCTGTAGTACCACCAAAATATTCTGAGTTGGTGAATCAGCTCTCTTTCATAGAGTTCTCACAGGAAAGGGAGGCATGGTTTGAATACATCTTAGTTTGAATACTCTTGGAACAGTATTCATATTTTGTAATTTGCTCAGGGATTCAATCAAACATTTCATCAGTATAAAGATTTCAAAAATGCTGCCTTTGATGGTAGAGACTCTGACTGCTCTTGTTATAAGTAGGGCCACTGAGTTCACTGATAGTATTTTTCAAAATTCCTGTGGGAAAGGCAATATTTTTTTTTTTTTTTACTATTTTTTGTTACCTTTTACCAACTACCATTCATAGATATGTAGGGCTACAAGCACATGCACTTCGGAGCTCAGGCCATGTGCCGCTCATGCCTGCCTTGATCCAAACTTGTATTAACAGAACGATTCAAATATTATGCTATGAATAACATTGCAGTGTTAAATTCCATACATTTTCTACCCACCTACCTCTAAAGTCCCATACTCATACTGATATTATATAGTTAATGGGCTGCACCTGTTTAGGGGATGATTTTAAACAGAAGTACTATTCAGAGTGACTAAGTGAATTCCAATGTAATTTGTCAAACACTTCTCTAACATCAAAATTCTTTTATACTTAGGAAAACACAAAAGGCCCAAAGGGAGACTGAATAAAGGAAATACTAGAGTTTGGGGCAATCTGTGGTCTTTTTGTAGTCCCAGTTAGAGCTTTTAAATCATTATAGCTAGTTTTCATTGCTTTATTTTTATATTAGTATGAATATTTTTGAAATCTTTCAATTACAACTGGTACTTTGCTGAGGCCAGCCAGATAGCTCAGTGGACTAAAGCACCTTATTGGGCAACTTTAGGCAAGTGCAGGGACTGCAGATCCACCCTTGGCATCACGTGCTGTGCCTGCCCTGCCCCTAGAGTGGGCCGAGCTGGACACAGAGTCCCACAGTAGTGGTACAGACCTGTAATTCCAGTGCTGGGGAGGCTGAAAGAAGGAGGGTCACCACAAGTTGGAGCTGCATAGTGAAACCCTGCAACAACCAAATCCATTGAAAAAAAAAAAGAATTAAATAAACTGGTATTTTGTTGAATCATATATGCTCTAGATTTGTGTATATGCAATACCTAAGAAATTGAGTAAATAGAAAATGATCTCAAAACATTAAATAAAAAATAAATGAAACATGCTGCTAAGTGATTTTCAGGAATGAAAGGACCTGAGTGACTACTCCATTACATTGTTCTTTAATTATTTTATGCATTTGAGTCACCTGCTCTTTTCTTCAAAAAGATTAGATGCTTCACTAACTTAGGTTCATGCAGCATGTGTTTTTGCTATGACTCATACTTATATTAAATTCCTGTCTATAAAGATTGGAATTCCAAGGAATAGTACTTTTAATTTCTACCACCCTTTGGAAATATGCTTCTTTGAAGTTTATTCTCTAATACCATTTCTTGTAGTAAACATGATTTTTAAAATCTGCTGTTCTGCAGATTTTAAAAATAACTTTCAGACATTCTTCATATTTATTGCTGGTGTTTCATGGTGCTGATATTTATCACAATATTCTGAGGTATGTATTCTAATTGTTTGTGGTAAAAATTAAAAACATTGTGTTTATATTAATTGATGAAAAGAGGTCACACAGTTCCTTACTGTTCACACTCATAAAAGTCATATTGTGATGATAAAGTATTAAAACAGCTTTGTCTTAGCTCAAAACCCTTTCTCTTCATATAATTTTATTTTTTCTTTAGATATGAATTCTTTAAGTTTACAAAATCTTCTTTTATTAAAAAGCATCATAATTAAAAAAACAAATTTTGAGAATTAACTGATTTCTTAAAGCCTGTGAGTTCTTAATGAGCACTGTAGAATTTGCTGCGGCTGTTATTTACAACCCTAAAGAATATCTATTGGAACCAGCTACAAATGGTATTAAATGCAGCGTGCACATATTACTGTCACATAAGTTTAAAAACACAATGCCTTGCCTTACCTTACAGAATGTATGCTCAAGCCAGACTGGGAATATGAATCTTAACACTCACTCATAATGATAAGCAAGATTCTAATACAATGGAAAATAGTCTAACTAGTGAATAGTAAAAAATCTCATTCTGAACTAATTTTTGAACACTGGAGAGTGAGCTAAATTCTATTACACCAAATTAACAAAAATCAAGAATAGGCCACGTTTACATCTGACTTCAGCTGATCCTCATTAGAGGGCAGTTCTTTCAAAATCAATACTCGTAATGCATAAGTATAGACACTGACCAATCAATAGAAAATGATAGAGGAAACAGAATCAATAATCATTTGAAGTGCTAGAGAGAGAGCAAAAGAAAAAAAATACCACAGTGATTATACAGTGCTGGATGTTGTGAAATAACAGATGCTGGAGGTTTCCTGAGAGCCATGTTTTCTTAGGGAAGCGCTTATTCTACTCAGGCATCTCCCCAGCCTGAGAGCCATGTTTTCTCATTAATCTAAACTATTTTTTGCAATTTATAAAGCTCACATCTTGGACTGAGTTGGCTCCATGTGAAGGTGGCCAATATCACATGTGACTTGAAAACCTGACTGACCTGAAACTTGTTTTCTTAAGAAAATCCTATAGTTTGGAAGTAAAGCACAGAGATGGGCTTAGCTACATTAAAGCATTGTGCCTTAACTGATCGTATAATATTTACATGCCTTGCGGAGCTAAAACATCATGTCATTTTATAAAGCAAGTTCCATAGCTTGTGCCACTTAGCAAGTAGATAAAATTAATACTGGCAGGTGAAATGGAAAGCAAATGTAATATATGGGCTTGAGAAAGTAAATACACAGAGACTATGCAGACCACATACAAAAATAAGATGACTCATAACCTTCAACAGCCCACACAGAAAAACAACTCCTGCTGTACAAGATCCAGTTTAAGAACCCAGGCTGCCTTAACCAGAATAGCAGGGAGCTACATTTTTTTATCACTTGTAGCAGTCCAGGTACCAAACAATAACTTCTGTAGAATAATCCCAAATGGAGATAAAGTGCCTAATAACTGAAAACTTCTCTAACATTTGTTTCTGCTTCTGACATGAGACCAAGGAGAAGAGTCAAGTGAGCATTCTTACCTAGGGATGCAGGCTGCCCGTTTTCACGTTAGCCCAGCTACAGCTTCTCCTCACTAGCAGCATCTGGTTATAGTACACCCAGAGCTTTCCTTATTATTCCACTGTAAAGATTTGCCTTTGGTTTGTCTGTTTTTGAGAATGCAAGTGATGGTGGCTAGCTCTGGTGCTCTGAATAAATATTCTTTGTTTCCATGCGTTTGTCTGCATTTATTTAAAAACACATTAGTATAAAAATACTGTTTCTCTGAAATTTAAATGTAATTGGCCACATTGAACTTTCTCTTTCAGGTTTTGACAACCTCACTGATGATATACAAAAACTTCTGTTTGGATTTGACACACATTGCTTTTACCTCTCATTACGTTTTGATGGGTATATCATTCCTAAATTGGACAACTGTGGTTTAGAGACTCAACCATTTTCTGGAATATTATGTGGAGGGATTAAAAAAATCACATTGAGCACATGGTAATGCTGATGTCTTGTACTATGAGGGTAGCTTACAAAGTGAAAGCTGGCTTCCTGTAATGAAATTTGCACACTATTCCACCTGAATGCTAACCTGTGAGGTGGAGAGCAGGCAAGATGTAAGACGTCTGGATTTACGTGTAAGGAATACGGATGATATGCTGGGCTGCAAAGAGGAAGGGCTTGAGATTGGATGAGTGACATTCATGGCATGTTTAAATAAATGCTCTGATAAGAACGTGATTGAGAAGGCTGAAGCAACAAGCATGATCATTTTGGTAGACACATCAGAGAAACTTGATGGATTCTATTTTCTTTCTTCTCTGTTTCTTGTTTGAAACTGTAAATTGTGAGAAAAACACTCTCCAGTTGGCTCTAAAGCAGTTTCTCATCCATCAAGCCCAAACTAAGTAAAATTCAAAGTTTAAGAAGATACATAGTTTCAGAAAATGATGAAATTGTATGGTTTTCTAATTGCTTTTCTTCAGAGAGTAAGTATTTCTTGATTTCAATCATTGTGTTTTTTCTCTAACACTAAAAGTTTATCATGCCTAACTTTTCATTTTTATACAGATTTGGAATTAGATCTATCTATCTGGTAGATCTCAACTCTGGATGTCATTTTTTATATGCTCAAGCCTGCTCCAAGATCTGATTTTCTGTTTCTGTAGCTATCATTCAATACCAATGGAATAATAATGGGATAAGTAAATTGACTTAAATTCTATCATAGTATTTGCCCTTCCCCTTTGTGGAATTTAATTTTCAATTTTGACATAATAAAATATGTACATACTTCTGAGAGTATATAAAACTTATATTGATCTAACCCCAAATTGCCCAAACTTTGAAACACCTGAATTTTTCTATGTACCATGTTCAGTATTTGTAGTCTCTACAGAATGTGTTATAAATCTCATGTGATTGAGGTCTTGAAATGTTGCATGCTATATTTATGTAATAGATATTTTAAATATAAATTTAAGATTACACACTTATCCTTACTAAATTTCATTTTTTTGTCTTTTTTGAGACAGGGTCTCACTATGCAGTTCAGGCTGGCCTTAAGCTCACTTTGTAGCTCAGGCTGGTCTTGAACTCACAACAATACTCCTGCCTCAGCCTCCCGAGTTCTGGAATTACAGGCCTGTGCCACCATGCCTGGCAATAATTATCAGGTGAGCCAGCCGTTTTTTTTTTGTTTTGTTTTGTTTTTTGTTTTGTTTTGTTTTGGTGGAACCAGGGATTGAACTTAGGACCTTGCACTTGCCAGGGAAGCACTTATTCCACTGAGCCATCTATCTCCTTCTAAATTTCATTTTTATATTAAATTTCACTTCTGTATGTTCTCTGACTGTTCCAGGAAACTTTAAATCTATTAATATAGCTAAAATGCACTGATTTTCTGGGATCTGATATGCAGCTAATTTGCCTATTGACGACATTTTTCCCTGGAGGGGAATTAGTCATTCAGAATATTTTCCAGGTTCACCTTCTGGTGTGATGCAGGTCTGATTGTCATTTGTTAATTTTATTTGCATTTGTTGATCCATTATTATACATCACTCACAATTTAACTTAGTTCCCATCTGGTGAAAGTGTACAGGAATGTTATTAAACTTTCTAGCAAATAAAATAGCCTTAGGTCTTCCAATAGCAATGTCTGTCATCCTCTAGCAAAAGTGCATAAATTAGGAAGAAATAGTTGATGAAAATATAATTACTGATATATTATTATTATTTCCCATATCATCACTTTATTTAATATAATAAATGTATAAATATATTTTATGCATAATAAAATTAACTCATGTATATGTATGTAATGAGAAGTAAGATATCTAGAAGTCTCATAAATTTTTTTTCTCTAGGTATTTAACAATACAGTGCTAAAACTTGATGAGAATGATAATCTACAAAATCTCAACTCTAGTTAAGAAAATTGTTTGATTGTTTAATTTAAGTACAAATGAATTTACCTGGTGAAGTAAATTCTCAGTCCTGATAGCTTTATATTTCTTGGCAGAACTGGGGATTGAACTCAAGCCCTTGAGCTTGCCAGGGAAGTGCTCATTCTACTGAACCATCTCCATGGCCCCTCCTGATAGCTTTTCCTATGTCAAGACAAACTTCCTACCATACCACTCAACAGCTCATTCAGTAAATAATATGGTGAAAATCTACCTATCACATGGTTTCTATTCAGTATTAACTTGAAGGTTAGGAGACATGAAAGATACATACCAGCAAATTTTTTAAATGAAATAAACCACACATATCTGCATGTTAATTATTTAACAATTTAAAATGTACAAATTACAATTCTGAGCAGGATCCTAATAAAGATTCACAAAGATATTCATTAGAATTACATAATTTCATTCCATGTGTTAAACTTCTATTTTTATACTTAGTATAGTATTAGTATTCATTAAAATTATTCACTGTATCAAATATTTATATTTTTAACATTCAAAATTCTACCTTCTTAGATTAGCAATTTCAATTTTCTTATAAAAATTACCTTTATTCATATAGTAAGAAGTTGACTCAATCACTTTATTAGTCTCTTTCCTGTTGTAACAAATTAGAGACTCGGAAGTTTTTTAAGCAAGCTGAGAACATGGCCCTGGTGTCTGCCTATGTGTGTCACATAGTGAATGGTGTGAGGGTGACAGAAGATAGATCACCAGGGTGAGTATTCTAGACAATAGCAGATCCTGGACAGTGTTATGGTTTGTCTTTTACATGTGTCCAAGGCTCATTTGCTGGAGACTTTGCCTGCAGCTGAAGGTGTGATACAGAGGTGGTAGACACTTGAAAAGGTGAGGTCCGATAGAAGGACTGTGCCCTAGCAGAGTGTTGAAATCCTAGCTCCTTCCGCCCTATTTGCTCCCTGATCATAGCAAGGTATTCAGTTTCCTTTGGTATGAAGTGTCTCTCAAGTCATAATGTACTCCTGTCTACAGATTTAAAGACAATAGGATTAATTGATCATAGAGTGAAACTCTGAAATTGAGTAAAATCAATCTTCCATCATTCTGAGTTGCCTGTGTTAAACCTATTGTTATGATGCCATGCTTGAAATATAATATGGACAACGATTTAGAGAATCTGAACATGTGAAAACCCATTCTAGAGAGAACAAATTCATTCAACTGTCCCTTCATTAATCCCTTCCAAGTTGGCAAAGGTCCAGTCAATTTTTGTGAGGACTCACTACTTAGGAGTACTATCATTCCATGTTTAATGCCCATTTTGGAATTATTATTGTCATTATTATTATTATTAGCACACTAAGAACTGAACTTTTAAGACATGAAATTTTGAAATAAAATTCACATCATATCCAAATTATAGAAACTGTCCAATTCCAATATCAATATTTATACAGGCTTATACCAACCAATATATTTTGTTTCCCTACCAAGAAATGATGATGGAATTTGACATTATTGATTAAGTCAATGAAATTCAGGAATAAGAGTTTGTGCAAACTCCTGAGGAAAAGAAGTTCTCTTCCTTGGTAATACAGTCTTAGGATCCACAGAAGTATATTGCTTCAGGTGCACTTCTGTTTGTAAAATATAGTTCTCAAGCAGAATTATTTGCTAAAACTTTGTTTTGATTTACAAACTTTTCGTTAGATGGCAAATAAGACAATGGACATCTTTCCCACATAAATACACATATTCCAATCTTTTCCAAAATTGCAGAAAATGTTAAAATCATGAACAAAGAAACACTGTGCTGTTGGAAAACATTGTATAATCATGAGAAGGAACTGTTTGGGAACAAAATTATCCCAGAGAAAATGTGATTAAAAAAACCACATACAGTATCTATTGATCTCAGCTTCTCAGAATTGTAGTCTGCTAACAAAGAAAAATAATATTTGGAGGCAATTTCTTTCAGTATCATTGTAAAGAATAGAAAGGATAAGTCATATGAAGTTCATTGGTTTTATCAATTTTCAAGCTACTGATATTTTTATTATTGTTATGTCTTTAATGAAATTAATTTAGTATATTTAGCTATTTCCTACCATCCAATAATTATTCTAAGCATTTTCAACATGAAGAATGATATTATATTTCTAATCAAATGTGTAAGAGACATGATCAGGGCAGTTAGCAAATGATCGACGGAGAGTGTGTTGAATATGTGAGTGCGGCAGAGCTGAGCTAGGAGCAGAGCCAAGAGAACACAAAGAAATGGAACCATGTTTGATTTTGAGTGCAAGATGGAGAAAAGAACAGTGAATTTAAGACATCATTCGTGAAGACTTTGTGTTAACACGTATACACCAAGAGATTGAATATCTGTTCTTTCTTCTGCCTTTTCAAGTTTTCAGTTGTTTAGCTTTCCCCACTTCCTTACTAATAAGGTAAAGAGAGCAATAAAATATTAATTGCAATATAATAACTCTGAGATTATTTTAAATACATTCTAATAAAATTCTGATTCTCTGCTCAAAATTTTTTCTAAGGCACGATTGTCTGGAAAACTTGTGCACAAGTCTCAGATACCTACACCACAAAAGAAAAGAGCTGTAGCAGCAGATTATATATAAACATCCAAAGCTTCAGATTCAAAGTATAGTTTTGTTCATTTATCATTTTATTGGTCTCTGTGACACTGGAGTAAAGCAAGCAAGCACAGGATTTTCCCAGTTTAGAAAGTTATTGTGACCTATCTCTACAGAGCTTTGCCAGATATATAACTGAGACTTACATATCAGAAATTGTAGAGCTTTGTAGCAATGCTCCAGAGACAGTGAAGAAACAGGGATTCCCAACTCAGAATGCTGTCAGAATATAGATCAGGTTTCCTAAGAGAAATTGATGTGCAAATATAATCTGAATGACAATTAAGAGTTACATTGATAAAGACAAAAAGTAGGAACATTCCTGAAAGAAAAGTTACTTGTGGTATGGAAGTAGGGACTGGAATGATTTAAAAAATATTAAATGTTGAGCGTTTCTTTTATGCATTTGTTACAGGGTCTACAGATATTCACTATGTAGGTCAGACTCATACTGATCCTCCTTTTTCAGCCTTCCAAGCACTGGAATTTCAGGCATCTGCCACTTGACCTCTCTCAGTCATGATATCAGAGTGCCCCTGGGGTGGGGCTGGCACAGTACATCTCTGCCTAAGTAGGTGATTTAGTCCGCTGAGCTATCTGGCCAGCTCTTCATTTAAGAAATATTAAAAAGGTAAAAGCAAAATGGCACTTAACCAGGACAATGTTGGGTAGACATCAACTAAAAATTTAACTGAAGAAATAGAGAAAAAATGTATTACTCATAAGGCTGAATAGGGTAACTGCTACCCGATATGGCTGATACAGGGCAAAATGAGGTAGGACAAAAAAGAATTAAAAAGATGATGAGCATGACCTGTGACAATTGGCGCTGTCTATGCCAACATCTGTTGGGATGGTATCCTGTGACTACGGTGAATATTAAACATGGCAGCCCTGGGTGTGTGGTGGTTTTCTATGTAAACTGTAGTATAGTAAAATCATTTTTAAATTGAAATACAAATAGAAAAATCAGAATGATTTTGCAAACATAAACATACTTTTTAATTAAATAAAATACCAAAACAAATGACTTTTTAAGTACATACATGAACTATCTCACATTATTATTTATTTAAATTATTTAAAGTTTTAGTATTTATTATTAAAGGATTAGTCTCACAAACTCAGATGCCTCAATGTTGCATAAAATACTAGCAAACCAACTTTGTCCATGTATAAAAAAGTAATATACCACAAACTGATTTTACTTCAGGGATTTAAAGTTATATTATTATTATTATTTTATTATTTTTGGGGGGAGGGGAACTGAGGATTGAGCTCAGGCCTTTGTGCTTACTAGGAAAGTGCTTATTCCACTGAGCCATCTCTTCGGTCCTAAAGTTGCTTTATTATCAAAAAAAAAAAAAAAAGTAATTCATCTTGTGGACATAATAAAGTAAAAGATATACAGTCATTTCAGTCATGCAGAAAAATATTCTTTAGAAGTTAGTATTTATTTATATGGGAACATTCAAAACAATATAAAAGGAATATTTTCACTATCATTAAGAGATATCTAAAAAAAAAGACTCCAGAATAGACAATTAATTTTTTCTTTTTTGTTGGTTTTGGCTGTTGATATTTTGAGACAAGGGCTCCCTAGAGGCTGGCCTCAAGATCATGGCAATCCTCCTGCTTCAGTTTGCCTAATCCTGGAACCACAGGCATGTACCACCACACCTGGCTCTCATGCTTTATTTTATTTTATTTTATTTTATTTTATTTTATTTTATTTATTTATTTTGGCAGAACCAGGAATTGAACTCAGACACTTTCACTTGCCAGGGAAGCACTTATTCCACTGAGACATCTCCTCAACCTCTCATGGTTAATTTTAAATACTGCAACCTTTCCTTTGAATTTTGCAAAGTGCCATCCTTAGAAACTCATAGCAGTTTTTAACAAATATATTACCTAACCTCGGGCACCATTTTATATCTTGAACTTGATTATGCTTTTTGCAGGGAGTATTCATTCTGGGGTGACATACTGAAGTGTTCTTTTGCAAAATGTAAATTACGTACTTCTCTTCCTCCTTGATTCTCATAATCATAAGATGCTACTGCTATGTCCTGAAAGGGCTTTAAAAACCTATATTAGACTGTTCCCTTAGAGAGGAACAAACCTGAACATTAGGTTTAGAAGAAAACACATATATTTACTTGAAGCAAAAAGAAAGAAAATTTGTCTCAAGTGAACAATTCACTTAATATCTTTGAATAATAAGCTTTTATAAAAAGGTATTCTGAGGATTAGTACTGCTATTTATGTCCTGGTGTCCTATCTAATTTTCTTCTTTTTAAAATATATTTATATTAATACATGTGTGTAAGACACATGTTTACATTCCTAGTGCATTTGCTGCACACACATAATACAGTTTAATCCCCTTTCACCCCCTTTCTCATCTCATCATCTCCTTCCTTCTATCTCTTGACCTCCTTCCTATTTGAGAAATTTCTATTTCCCCACTTTCTATTATCTATTTTATATTTTTCTCTTAGTTAATAATTTGGGTTTCTCATATAAAAAGAAACCTGAGCTATTTAAGCTTAGATGTCTAATTTATTTTACTAATTCTCTTCAGTTTGTCTGATGCCCTAGCAGTAGGAAGGAGCTAAGGTGTTTGATTGAGAAGACAGGTTGTATCATTGGATCAGTATTTAGATGCTATAAAATTCATGTCCAGTGTTGGTCCCAAAAACACACTTCATTCAGCATTCTGAGGTGCATCTCGCACTGCTTCCTACAGAGCTCACCCTAAAACAAAATCTAGGGTTTCATTGATTGATGGGTTGATGTGTTTTGCTCTCTGGTGCTGGAAACTTTTTTGCTTTCCTGTATTTAGAACAGGGTCTGCAGGGTCTACAGGATCTCACTACGTAGATCGGATTCATAGTGATTCTCCTGTTTTCAGCCTCCCAAGCATTGGGATTACAGGCGAGCACCACCACTCCAGGTCTCAATGGCCTTCTCAGGGTACCCTGGGAACAGGGCCTACCTGGCATGCTGGGGTTCAAACCCTGGGCCACTGCACTCTGCCTAAGCAGGTGCTTTAGTTCGCTGAGTTATCAGGCTGGCCCCTTCTCACTAGCAATTTAACCCTGGATCTTGTACATGCTCACACTGTATCCTACCTCCAACCCAGGCTCTGACATTAGAAAAGCAGTATCAGCATAGCATAGGGTAGCATAGTATAGTGTATATGCCATCTGTCTGATTATTTTCAATCTACCAAATACTTCATGCATATATGCACAGCAGTTAGTTCTTTGTGTCCACGGCTTCCAAGTCTGTTGAGTCAGCCAATAGTGAATGGAAAATGTTCAGAAAATTTGCATCTGCATTAAAACGTACAAGTTCGTTTCTTGCATTATTCTGTAAGTAAGGTAGGTAGTATGCATAACAATTATTTGCATTTATTTTACAATGTATTATACATTATAGGAAATTTGAAGAAAGTTTAAAATATATGGGGGATGAAGGTTAGTTATGTTCTAAGAATTTTAATTTCATATACAAGACCAGTATCCACAGGTTTTAGTAATTGCAGTGGATCTTAGAGCCAATCTTCTGCACATACACACATGCGCGCGCGCGCACACACACACACACGCACACACACATGAAAGGAGGATTTCTATGGACAGCTATCTGTATTTACAAACTTTAGTGTTGCCATATTCTATATTTATAAGCTTAAGTAAGGCCAGTGAAAGCCAAGCCTTTAGTGTGAAACAATAATGTACCAACACTTATATGCTTCTTATTCTGCACAGCTTTTATTCTGCACAGAATAAATACTTCAACTCTGTAGAATAACTGTTATTCTTTTCAGACTAATGATGAAGATTAATGAAGTGATGTAAATTAAGTGTAGTAAGAACCCAATCCAGTCATTTTTACTGTTTCTAATGGTAATATTGAAGTTCAAAATTAAATATGAGCTTGAGATAAGCATTCAACAATAAGGATAACTTATTTTGCATAGTTGAAGTATTCATTCTGTGCAATCATGTTATGTTTTAATAAGTATTATTGTCACCATTTATTTTATAGTTGATAAATGTATGCTATACATCATGAAGAACTAGCCCAGGTAATAAAGGCAGAAAGTATCTGATTTCAGTAAAAGCAACTTGTTTGGTTACAGAGTTCTCTTATTTGTTAAGGAAATTTTTTCTAATTTATAGGAAGCATCTTGTAAAGGTTAAAAAGTGAAAAAATATTTTCAAAGCATTGTACTTAAATGATTCTTAGATTAGTTTTAGAAATTACTAATGGAAAGACTGATGATAAGACTTATTTTTTGATTTAATATTACATCTATGATTTTAAGAAAACATTTATTTATTATTATTATTCACTGAAATAGTTCTCTAAGCATTTTGATCACTGTTCATAGGCCCCTTATTCCCTCCTATGAATTGTCTAATAAAGTTCAGAATGATGACATGGAAACTCCAAGGAGGTAGGAAAATGGCCAGGCTCTTACTTAGCTTGTAATGATTCTTCTCAGCTGGACAAGTCACATGACCCTTTCCTTCATATAATTAAGACTTCATCATATATGTTCTAAGGTTCTTTTAAACTAACTCTAATAGTTCATAAGTCTTGTGGTTATAAACCAACTGTGTAGTTTTTTTTTCCTTCCATTATTTTATACTCTAGAAAGTAGATTTTTTTAATTTAGAAAAAAGCACTCTGTGTGTGTGCATGCATGCATGCATGCATGCGTGTGTGTGTGTGTGTGTGTATGTCTGTGTGCAAAAGCAGCATGAAGTCCATATTAATGAATCCATTTTGGGTACTCAAGAAAGAATACTCATTATCTGACAATGATAATTCTTTGGAATGTTCTCAGTTTTTACCTCTTTATGTTTAATTTACTATCTAAACAATCAACATCTGGCCAGGAAATTTAAAATGCCACTAGTTTTGAATCATCTTGCCCTAAGGCATGGCTATCATTCAGTTTCACTATTACCCACATTATCTAAATTGCTTGAACATGTTTACACACAGTTAATGGATTGTATTGTATAGAGTAAGGTTGGTCTAGACATAAATCTAGAGGTAGACTGCTTTTGATGATGACTGTGTTAATAGCCTTTACGCATGAATTCCTTTCATACATCATGTAGATTTATTGGCAAAGATACTCCTAGATGACAGAAAAATTTCAAAGGTTTGGGGGCATGTTATTGATAATGGACTAAAAATAGTTATACTTTTCTCTTTACTGAAAATTCTAATGTTTATTGGAAGATTTGAAAGTTAATAATACAATGGAAAGCATCATGAAAGTAATGTATAAAAGACTCAATCTTACCTTGAATTTTCCTTGATGTTTATGGAGGTTAATTAAAGTTGTTTCTCTGATATAATAGCATGAGTCAAGATCACATCTATTTGCGTGTGTGTGTGTGTGTGTGTGTGCGTGTGCACACGCAAGTGCATGCCCACACTATCTATACGTCCTATCTATACGTCCTCCAGGCAACTTCCTTAATTCCTTGATTCACTATCCAATGATCTCATCAAATTCTGAAATCTTTTTCATGACAAATCATTAAACATTTCTGTAGGTTTTATCCTCTTTCCATTAAATACATCACTTTCTCAACTAGTCTGTATTTCTCAGAGTGCAGGAACCAGATGCTGTATTTTTCATGTCCTCCACATTCCCTGTGGCAATAATGACCATGCATGAGGTGCTCTTGAGTCAGGAAATGAAGAGATGATTTAATGTGTCCTTACAGTAATTGGTAGTGACGATGACAAAAGAAAATGCTGCCTAAACTTGTAATTTTATCTTCCTATTTTATTCAGGGTTCCCTCAAAAGTCCAACCAGAATATTGTTAATATTTGGATGGCCCAGATAATTTGAGTCAGTTTCTTTTTCCTGCCTCTGCAATATATGTGTTTATATTATACTTGTGGCACGGCTACCCTTAAACATGTGCTTTCTAAAGCAGCATCTTGTTAAATCTTGAAAATAGCCTTCAATGTACTTAAAAGTCCTAATTTTGCCTACAGAATCTGTCTACTATAGAATAAAACACTCAGTATGTGTTTTGGAAATAAAACAATAAAAACAAAACAACAATAAAAATGTGGATGCTGTTACAGGTTGTACTCTACAGAATCTAGCACATCTTATTTCTAGAATTAGCCACAAGGATAGTTTTCAAATATGGGCAGAGAATTGTTGTCTTAGTTACTCTTCTCTCATTGCTGTAACAAATACCAATGCCCAAAATGAAGGAAGGAAAGGTTTATTTAGCTCACAGTTACTGCAGGTTTCAGTCCATACTCGGCTGGCTCCAAGGCAGAATGGCACATGGCAGAGAGCATCAGTTCATGGCGGTGGAAAACAACAAACAGCAATCACTAAAGAAAGTCTGTCTCTCTGTCTTTTTTATTCCATTCAGTCTCTCTGCCCCAGGCTGGCATACAGTACTCACTCCCATAATCCAAGAAGTACTAAGACTCATAATCCTGACCTTGGATCACACATAATCCCTGTGGATCATGAGTTAATCACAAACTCTAGAAGTCCCCACCGCATGACTACATGAGGCTTTGGGGGAACAACTAGACACAAACCATAATAGTTGTCTTCAAAGTTACTTTTGCCTCTATGCTTTTGAAAGACATGTAATTATTTCTCAGCTGGAAATTTTAGCCACACAGGCAGAGTTTTCTGGAGATGACTACAGAGATATGGGTGGGGCAGGACACATGAGGAGTCCCTTATTAAGTCATTCCTGATCTTATTCTGTTTCCAGAATCTAGAGTGATGACTCTGATCCTCATTTAGGAAGTTACCCCAAAAGGACTTAAGAGAGCTTTTCTCCATTTCACTCGCCACTCTCCACCATAAATTTCTGTTCTCTCAATTATGTCCTGAAGATAGCTATTGAAATGCAAAGTGTACCTTAAGACAGTCAAATGGTAATGGATTATGATATAGTGCACTCTCATTTATAGCTTCATAGATTTAGATGAATTAATCAAGCTCTTTGCAGTTTTAAAATCAATGAGTATGGCTCTAAAACTTAGGAAGGTCAGTTTTGATAGAAATTGACGGAAGCAAGAAAGATGATAATGAATTTAGAATATAGAAGATCATAGATAAATGTCTTCCTGAACTAAGGTCCATGATCAAATATTAATAATACCCTCAATAGTTTGACTGATATGGCTAAAGAGCAGATTTGAGGTTAGGTTACAATAATGAGAAGTTTCTTGATGGGGTGGGTCAAGTTCTGGGATGTTTTTTCTTGCCTCCAATTTGTTATCTAGAGATGGTGTTGATAGACAATAAAGTGAAAACTAAATGGTAATGCAAGTCCATTACAAACTTTTCTCCTTTCAGTCTTCACTTATGATCACATCCGCATTTTATGACTGATCACATTGCCTATGCATTTAATGTTTATTTATGCTCTGTATGTCTCTGTACAACTCAGTAAATTCAATTTTGAGTCAAGAATTATGCAATGCTTAAAATATGTGCGTGATGCTTATGTTCTATATATAGTTAATATTAGCTATTTCACCTTCATTATTATTAGTAAAATAATAATTATTCAGAAATAGACCCACCTGCTAATCCTTTGGGGATATTTAGATTACCGGTGGGATGTTGCTAATTCAGATTTCTTTACCACACATCATTGTGAAGATTTACAAATCAAACTGCCATAACCAATCAAATGAAAATGTACACTAAAATTGTATTTTAGTGTAGAAAGTGAATTATTTGTAAGATCAATTCATGATATCTTCCTTCCCTATATTTTTACTATTTTTCCATGAGTATTTTTTAACTTTTTCATGTTCAATGCATGAAACCTGAAGTAAAACAAACAAAACAAACAAATGAAAGCAAAAACAAAAACCTGGTCTCTGCTTAGATTTTAAGCTATTTGTTGTACTCAAGGCTTACAGGGAATAAATTTAATGCAGTACATGCCACTCATAGTATTATTTTAAGATATTAAATCAAAACATCAAATGTAGAGAATACACTTCTGTCTACATCCTAGAGACCCAAAGTATCCACTTGCGGATCCCATCACAATGTCCTCCATAAGTCTAGCCCGCAAGAATGTCTCATCCTAGTCTGTGCCAATGATTTGCACTGGAAAGGCCCAAACGTCAGTGGTAGAGGATGAAATATCTGTGCCAGTGGGATTAAGGATCTGGGCCCGCAGGCTGAGGGATCTGCACTGGAGCCGGGAAGCAATGCTCAAGGTAAGGACCACAGCAGCTCTGAAAAGAACTGCAAGCATCCAGAACAACAGTGAAGACCCAAGCTCCTTTGATGATAAAGCTGAGTTCATATGTGGAAAACCAAATGTAAGAAGCTTTCAAGGAGGGTCAAGAGCACACCATCGTCTTCCATTCCAGGTCTTTTTTTTAGGCTGCTGACGACAATCCTCAGTGGGCCATCTGCACCCTGCCCCATGGTGATTCAGTTTGGATGGGTGTTACCGTCGCTCATTAGCTGATCCACTACACTGTTGTCATAATGTTGTTTTTGTTTCTGCCTCAGGACTTCTGGAAACCTGAAAGCAATCTTCCATAGACCTGTATCCTCTGTTAGTTAGATTCCTGTGCACATGTTCAATAATTTTAGCAAGAGATTTTTACTGGATTTTGTCTTCTTTCTTAAAAAAATATTTGGTATAAGGTCTCACTGCACAACTCAGACTTATAGTGCTACTCCTGCCTCAGGCTCCCCAGTTCTGAGACAATAGGTGTGCGCTAGCACGCAGGTTTCAATGGCCCGTCTGCCAAGGGACCAGCAACTCACACGGTACCAGGGATCAAACCTGGGTCCTTGTGCTTGCCAGGCAGGTGCTTAGACCACTGAGCTATCTGCCCAGCATTCTAATCTTTTGAATTATATAAAACTTCAACTCATTGGTTCTTCCAACAAGCCATCAATTCTCCCCATATCAGACCTAGTTTTAAAAATTAGCTTGCAATAAATACTCAGAAATTGTGGATTTATAATATGAACAAATAACGAATTTTATACAAAGGAAATATATTTCAACTCCAAATTTAATAAACTTTAAACCTAATTCTATATGATCGAGATCCAAAGGTATCAGTCCCTTTCCTTCTATCATATAAGGTTTGTTTCATAAATATTTGCTCTAATTTTATAATTAGGTTATCAACCATGTGAGGGCAAGAACATAGCTAATAGTGCTTTACTTTGTCAATCTAGTGCAGCAGGTTTGTGCTACATGCCTGTTGATTGTTTTCTAACTCAATAATGATCCCTTATTGATATCTTTTTAATTTTTTCTTAGGATCTTTAATGAATAAGCATAGCTGTTTACTGGCAAGTGCAGGATCTGGCATGACTGTGGAGGGAGTCAAGTTGAAGTCAAACTTTACCACACCTTCTATATCAGCACACAGTAAGGGAGACCGTTCCTGTGTGGGGATGTTTTGAAGTTCCTCTAAGAAATTTTCTGAGGTGTATGTGGTTTTTTACATTTGTACAGCATTTTTTTTTTGTGAGTTCAAAGTCTCATTAAAGTATATTTACATAATAGATCTATCTTTGTTCATATTTCTGCTCATTTTAAAACTTGTTTTTGTGATGTCATGTATGAAGAATACAATGACAATATTCATCAATATTCATTATGAGGTGTTGTTACAAGGACGTAACACACCTAATTTTTTTTTTTTTTTTTTGTATCTCTGTATCCTCTCGTCTTTTTGTATTTCTTCAGCTCCTGGTCCTCTTCCTATTTGCAAAACATTTAGTTGTAAACATGAAATCAAACTGGAGTTAGTGAATAAAAGAAATGCAATTTTTCTTTCCTAAATTACTATAATTAGTTCTAATTTCCTATTTTCTTCCTGGCATAAAATTAAACAATACTAAGTACATGCAAGATACTTATGTCATTTACTCTAAGAAATATTTGATCCTGATAATTGTAACTTAAATACAATAGCTTTATACAAAGGCTAAATTCTTGCTGATCAAAACTGACATGAAGATCTGCTCCTTGCCACGACAGTCAACACAATACCCATGTGTCATAAATTCTGAATAATTTTATCCATTTATAACCTCTTCAGATGTTCCAGTTTAAAAATCCCACAGCCCAGGGGCCAAAACCTGTGACTACTTTCCTCTGACCTCCATTGTGAGGAGACAACATCAAAGTAGCATTCTCTCTTCCCACAGTTGATATGAATAATTTAAATTGACCTTGTTAGCAGACCTCATGGCGAAATTTCGGTAGAGTTAACCATTAGCAGCCCAGGCAGGGAATCAGTCATCAGAATCATGTGGTATTAGGTTTTGTTTCTGAAAATGAGGGAAATATATTCCACAGTGAAGATATATTTTCATGAAATTTTATTGTGTGACATTTTGAAATAGGTTTTGCATTTGTCAGATAACAAGTGTGGTAGTAATTTGCACTTAAGGTTAGATTATTTTATAAAAATTTTGTTCATCACAGAAATACTCTTTCCCCTTATAATAGTTTCATTTAACATTATCATTTTAAAATTTATGTAGAGATTAAGAGGTAAATTTTTATTCCAGAAGTGCCTGGAAAGGGTAAAATAGTCATTCAGGATATACAATAATAGGAGAGGTTAACCATCTTCTGCTCACTGCTATAATTCACTAAATGTATCACACAGTAAAATTCTGTGATAACTCACTTTTCCTGACAAAACCTGTAATGAGATCAGAAAATGGAATAAATTCAGCTATTCACTTGACCCAGTGTGCAAGTAGAAAGGGAGAAATGCCACAGAATTACACCTTCTAAAAGTTCACCGTTCAGCTACAATTTCATGATTTTCCTTAGATCGTTTACCTATCTATATGTTATAAATGTTACCTTCTCATCCGTCTTAAAAAGTTCACAAAATGTGGTTAGGAGTATAGTGAAGAGTTACAGACTTTAACTTAGAAAACTCATATTGGATCTTATTTGTTCTGTTGTCCATAGTAGAAAAGTTTAATGCCTTTCTAGCTTGCTTCCTATTTATTTATTGTGTCAAAGGCTTTAAAACAATGAGCTGCAAATATTTTATAAATATTGAACTAAGCAAAGCTAATTATAACAATAAATAACTATTCTATTATTTAATAATAATTAAATATTATGTTAACACAATTATTGAAACTTAAGTAAGCACTTTAAAGCTTCAGCATATCTTTTCTGTCTTAATTGGGGGTAATATCGGGAGGAACAGTGGATAAAAAGTCAACACATTATTTTAATTAGATTCTATAACGTAATATGGATTTAACTCCTAAGGATTTGTGATAAGATTTAAAATTGAAAGCAAGCCACCTAAATTTGTTCACTTTCTTATTTGTTTTGCCATTCTTGTATCATTAACTTTCTATATGAATTTTTGAACCATTTTGTACATTTTTATGTAAAAGAGAACTAGGATGTTCACAAGGACTATGCTGAATGTTTATAAATCGATTTAGATATTGCTGTCAGCTTAATGTACTAATTCACCCGACCCAAGAACAAGGATAACTTTACATTTATATTGGTCTTCCCTTAGTTTCTGTCTACAATATTTGGCAATTTCCAGCATACAGGTATTGCACTTCTTTCTTTAACTTTGTATCAAGTGCTTTACATTTTTATTGTGATATAAATGAAATTACTTTCTTCATATAGTTTTCAGATTGTTCCAAACTAATATATAGAAATAAAATTGATTTTGTATATTGAATTTGTATTCTACACTACTGAACTTCATTAATAACTTTAATGAGCTTGGTATTAGTTAATTTCTTAGAATGTTCTGTTATCTGAGCAAAGAGATGTTTTTGCTTTTCTTTTTTAATTTTATGTATTTGGTACAGGTTCTCACTGTGCAGGTCAGACTTGTAGTGATCCTCCTGTCTCAGCCTCCCCAGCACACGAGCATGTTCTACCATGGCTTGGTGCACCCAGCAGCAGAGTTAGCACGGTATGAGTTGCTTAGGGTCCAACCAGGTCCCTGCACTGCCAGGCAGGCTCTTAGACTGCTGAGCTATCTCACCAGTCCCTTTGCTTCCTTTCTAAATAGCTTGATTTCTTTCAACCTAATTTGCCTAGATCCTTAAGCTAAGTCTTCCATAGAAGCAGGAAAAAAAAGATAACTTTGACTTTTTCTTAATCTTAGGAGTAATTCATTCAGTCTTTAACCTTTAAATATGTTATTAACTGTGGATTTTATAAATGTTTTTCATCAGTCTTGTAGAAAAGTGTTTCTATTACAGCATGTATTTCATTTTGTTTACTGGCATGTTTTTCCTTTTATTCTAATGTGTTGCATTACACTGTTTAATTTTTACATCAAACTGAACACACACTCAAAATGTACGTGGGGACAGTCAGTAAACTATATGTTGCTAACTTGTTCTAATGATCACTTGCTAAGATTTTTGGGTCTATACTCCTGAAGGATATTGTTGTGTTCTTTTTCTATTCAAGTAGTATTTTGTATAGTTTTGTTATCAGAGAGCTACACAACAATTTTAGAAGTGATTTCTCTTGTTACGCTTTTGTAAAAAAAAAATATATGTAAAGGCTTGGTGTTCATTTCTAATTGATCTTTTGGTAAAATTTACTGCTAAAACCCTGTATGTGGAAGTTTTTTCTAATTGTATTATTATTATGATGATGATTATTATTATTATTGATCAGCGTATGCTCGAGCTACATAATGCATGTCTGCACGCTGGCGTGCTGGTCCATGTGCACATGGCATCTTCATGATGTTTTCTTCTCTTTGTCTCACTGCGCGCCTCTCTGTGGAGAAGTCTTAACTGACTTCCGTGCTTTACCCTCCGTGGTAAAGTTGAATGGCCGATTTCCTATGGAGCCATTAGTCTGTACCATTGCAGAAATTGGTCATGACCTGTAGCTTGATTAAACTTGATCACAATGTTACATTAAAAACCTTTCTCCAGTAAATTCACTATTATTGCCTTTTCTCTCCTCATTATACTGAGTCTGTCTTTTCATTAGGACTGCTACCACTATACTAATCCTTTGGAACCTGATTTTTAAATTTACTGTGTTTCTTTATTGATTTTATACTTTATTTATAACAGCAACAATCTTTAAACCTTTTTTTTCTTAGTTTAGCTTTTTTTTTTTTTTAATTTTCTACTCTCGGGACAGAGAGATGGCTCAGTGGAATAAGCACTTCCCTGCTAAGCACAAGGGCCTAAATTCAATCCCTGGTTCTGCAAAATAAATAAATAAATACTTTTCTACTCTCTTAAATTTCATGATTCAATTACAGATTTGAACTTTTGAACATATTCATGTTGTATATATCTGCATAGTCACTATTGGTGATCACTCATTTTAATAGGCTAGCCTTCATTTTATTTTCAAAGTATTCCTGTTTCATGATTTTTTTGTCTTAGATATCAAGAATTATGTATTTTAATCCCATATATTTGTGAATATTCCAAATTTCCTTACTTAACTGATTCTTAATTTAATTACATTGTATTCACAGATGATGCCTTTTATTATTTCAACATTTTAAGTTTATTAAATTGACATTATGAACTCATGTCACTATAGATGATACTTATGTGTCTCTAGAAATAAATTTCTCTTTGAGCCTATGCTGCCTGACATTAGTATCCTCAGTCCAGGTCTTTTTTGTTTAATATATTCAATACATCCTTGCTCCTCTTTCATTTTCATTTATATTGGCTTTTAAAATTAAATTCTTTATTCCACTAGAGATCATACTCTTAAGTGAAATAAATCACAACCATATGTGAAAACATTGTGTTGTATCCTTAGTGGGAGAACCTGAATGAAAAAATCAGAATCTGAACATTACAGTAAATACTAGGAAAAGGGAATGAGCTTATTCAAAAGGAAAGAGTTACTGAGTTGTGCAGAAGGACCAGATAGGGAGTTGGGGAAAAAGATTTATCTATGTACATAAGCAGAATAGTTTGGACAACTGCACTGTGCATTTCTGCTGGTTTACAAAATGGAACATATAATGCTTAAATTGTTTTGTCTCTTTTTTCAATTTCTGGTACTTTTTCTCTTCTTAATTTTTTATGCATTTCTTTCTTGTTTCTTCTTCCAATTTTGCATGCACATATCTGGTAATATGTGTAACTGGTTGGCAGACAATGTTATATATTGCAACAATACTGTGAAGTTAGTATTACTTTGTTAAGTGAAATTCTGTATCACTTGTAATTTTTTCTGTTTTCTTGTACTCTCTTTAAAAACAAAAAAATTAAAAATTAAATTCTTTTTTTAGTTGTGATCCTTTATTTGTGACCTATCTATTTTGTGTTAGAATTTGTTTTAGGCTTGTCTTTTTCTTCTGGTACTGGAAATGGAGTTCAGAGTGCTGACATTGCTGGCCAATACTGACAGTTTTGGATTATTTGTCATTTTTTAAATAATATCACTTTGAATGCATATCTCAATAGTTGACACAGGATTTAGCATTAAGCAATTATTTCAATTTGCAATAATTTCAGTTGAACAGATATTTGGTTTCAATAATACTAAAATATTTTCTCCTATTCAGCTCTATTTCTCCCATTCTTTAATGCTATTGCTATCCCAAATTGCATCGCTATAAATTTTATGCCTCTCCGTTTATATTTATTATATGATGCAGTCATAATATAAATCAATCAGAGAAAAAGGATTTCAAAACAAAGCATTATGCTTTTGTTTATACTTTATATTGTTGCCAGTGTTATTTGCTTCATATAAATTTGAGTTATTGTCTAGTATCTGAGGGATTGGATTGCTTGTACACCAATGCTAGTAATAAATTTGTCATTTTTTGTTTATGTGAGAGTGTCTCAAGTATTTGTCTTTGAGGTAGAGTTTTGAGCACTGATCATTCTCTTGGCAGCTTTGCTTACTTATTTTGGTTTAGCACTTTGAATATTCATGTATGGCCTTCTAGCATCTGATAATTCATCAGCAGCTAATCGTATTGAGGATTTCTTATTCATCATGATTTACTCAATATGGATGTTTCCAATAATTTCTCAATGTTTGGTTTCTAGTAGTGTATGATATATAAATACAGCAGTCTTTTTGAGTTTATCCTACTTGGAGTTAACTGAAATGTTCAAATGTCTACCTTAAAATTAATTACATTTACAGGTATTTTAGGGACTATCTTTCAAATTTTTTTTCACTAACCTGTTCTATTGTTAACATCACATCTATATTGGTTTTCTTTGCAATGTTTCATTTGTCTCTGGGTCTATGCTCATTTATTTTTTGTCTCTATAGTTCAAATAAGTGTATTTGATGTTCTAGTTCACCAACTCTTTTCTGTCTTTTGAGATTTTCAGTATTCGTATTAATTTCTGCTATTATATTTCATCTGCAGAGTTTATTCTTTATAGTTTTACTAATATTTTATTTGTTATTACCTTCTCTTCACACATCAGTTCTTTATACATGAATTCTTTTCATGCTTTGAAATATTTAAAATCCCTGATTTAAAGCATTTAGGGCCTTGGAGATAGCTCAATGGAATAAGTGCTTGCCTGACAAGCACAAGGTCCTGGGTGCAATCCCTGGTACTGCAGAAAAAAAGAAAAAAAAAGCATTTAACTCGCAAATTGAACATCCATCCTTCCTCAGGGACAGTTTGCCTGGTTTGTCTTCTTATGTGCCTTGAGGTACTTTCCTATTTCTTTGCATAGGGCTTTTTTGTTATTGCTGTTAACAACCAAGCATTTAAAATTATATAATTAAGAAAATCAGGAAACTACATTTTGAGTAGTCCTACAATACTTTCTTGTGCTAATCCTGTAAAGTCTGCATCCTTTGCTCCATGTATTGCCTCTAAAAATCTGTGTCCATTTCTGTTGTGCTGATGTTTCTTTGAATGTTTTGAACTGCCTGAAATTCCCTTGCATACTTTTGGTCAGTTATTGCCTTTCCCTTTGCTTTGGTGCTCTGAGAGTTGTTTTGATGCTTTGATGGTTTGCAACTAAAATTTTAGCCTTTACTTTCTGCTTACACATGACTTCAATATCCACCATATTTAGATGTTAGGACCTACTAGTACATATGTTCTATTTCTATATCTCCTTGAATATGTTAGTTTCCTAAGCTCTTAGGAGTACCAATTTCCATTTCCACTAACTATTTTTACTGAACTTTTTTTTTTTTTTTTTTTTTTTGTCTTTTTTGAGACAGGGTCTCACTATGCAGTTCAGGCTGGCCCAAAGTTCACTTTGTAGTTCAGGCTGGTCTCAAACTCACAAAAATCCTCTTGCCTCAGCCTCCCGAGTGCTGGGATTATAGACCTGTGCCACAATGCCCACTCCGTTAAATATTTTTAAAACACAATCATTTTATTGATTTATTAAAATCATTAATAATTTTTTGTCTAACTTCTTATTTTTCAAATCTGGTCTTACCACTTCAGGCCGCTGAACAGCTAGACAATTAATATTGGTTATTTTTGCCAAATGTTCCAAGAAACATCTTTTCCAAGCAGTTCCAAGTTTAAACAAATAAGGACAACTTCATTATTTTGAATTTTTCAACAAATGCTTGAGAAGTTGTGCAAGACTCTAAATTTTAGGTTTCTCAGGAGCTTCAAAACTTTAAAATTTATGCCTCTAAGAATATTCATCTCTGCTGTTCCCTGCCAGGGTGACTGCTGAGCTCCAGGTTTTCAGATACTATGGTTTCACAGTTGCTGCCTTTCAGTATCACCCTGGAAATATGAACAGCGTATGCTAACAACCAGGTAAGTCAAAAGGCTTGCATATCGCACTGAAATTCAGACATTCTTTCTAAAAAAGAGCTCATAGATTCACTTCAATAATTTGGCTAGTTTTCAGAGCTTTGAATAGGTTAACTTTGAAATTAATTTCAGTATTAGTTTCAGTATTTTCAGTTTACAAAGACAACAATATGTAATGTATTAATTATTGAAACTGTCCTATTAATCAGTTTTGATACTGTCTCTTTGCTATTTGTTTCTCAATAAAATCAATTAAAAAAGGACATATAAATGAAGGACCATGATGTGTGTGTATAGACAGTACAATTGGGGCAGATAACGCTGTGTTTCTACATAATTCTATGAGAGGCAAGATCTGCACTAATGGTGGTTGGACAGGATATTATGTTGGCTTCTAGTACTATGGTCATTCACTAGGGAAATAATTATTGAATTTTTGATATATTTCAGGTATAAAAAATAAGATAAGTAAGCAGCTACACGCTTTAATTCACTGATAAGAGATATCTGCTAAAATAATATCTGTAAATATAATTTCATGTATGCACCTTGTACAATACCAAAACATTATGAAAACAGTTTGCAATGTATTAATTTATCAAATCTGTATGGTTAAGGTGTCTTGAAACTGTCTGATTGACATTTGTACTTCAATAAAAATAAATAAATAAATGAATAAATAAAAAATGAAGGACCATTTTGTATCAGTATATTTAAAATAGGATATATGTATAGCTAAGTTCTCTTAATTCATTGAGAAGAAAGATTTGTACTAACAGCATTTGGATAGGATATCATGTCTACCTGCATCTTGCTATGAATAACCACTATGAAGACAGCAATATACAATGTGCTAATTATTAAAACTATCCTAGCAATCAGTTTTGAAACTGTCTCATCGCTATTTGTTTCTCAATGAAATTAATAAAAAATAGAAAAAGTATTTTTGTAGGTTTACAAATCTTGTAGCACTTTTCTGTTCTGTCAGAATTTGCTTAGGACTTTGTGTTCTCATGAGTTTCTGTTCCTTTAATATTTTTACTTTGTGACATTGAACCTAGCCCTGGGTGTTCTATGTGGTCTTTTCACCCAGTTTTGCGTTTTGTTATAGTTACTCATGGTCAACAACAATCTGAATATATTAAATGAAAAGTTCATATATAAAAAATGAATTTTGAATAAAAATCATTTTAACAAATACTATCTTGTAATTGCTTTTGATGTCTAGTTGGAAAAATTTATGGGGAGAAACATCACAGCTACACAGCTGGTATGTTGTGTGCTACCTTTTCTGAAATACAGAAATAGAAGTTTCCACCTTCTATGTGCTCCTATGCAGGTTAGACAGGTCTTTGTTAATATTCCTTGTGTTTATGTATTCTTTACACCAGCAGGGAAGCTGTAGGCAGAGTTTGAAAGAAAGGAGATGAATTGGAGTGAAAAACTAAACTTATTCTGTACAGGCAATTCCATATATTTCAAAGAAAAAAGATCTGTGCAATTCACACTTTTTGTAACAAAATTCTATTTCTTATTATAATTATGTACCACTGAATATTATTCTTTATCGAGAATTATATGTAATATCTTCATATGTCCTAGAGAATAATCGATTTCTGGAACTTGAAACAGTAAGTGTACCAAACAATCTTTCTATCCTATATTTTCATTATTTTATCCATTAATTTTCCATTCTCTTTTACTAGCTCCATGCTAAAATAGGGGACAGAAAAGTGTAGTTTTTGAACAGCAACAATTTTAATTTTGTTGCTGCCAATGTAATCTTTCTTTCAGTGATACATTCTGACACCTGCACTTTTTTACTATCACAATCCTAATCTCAACTTCTACTTAGAAAATAATATCTAAAAGTGATAAGGAAGAAAATTAGGCATATTGCAAAATAATAAAAAACATATTACTCTTTCTTTTCTTTTTCTGTTAAAAATACCACCATTATATACATCAGTAATGTGCTTGAGAAGAGACAAATAGTTACTGTGACAATGAAGACAACCATCTTATTACTATAATTAACACTTAACCACAGTGTCATTCAAAATTCATAAATCAATTTTTAGGGTTAACTATTTTGAAACTTTAATTATTGAACTAATAATATCAAGTCAATATTCATGTGTCCATCAAAATCTGATGTGCTTGTCAGAGCTTTATCTATTTAAAATTTTTTCCACTATTGCTTTTCATTGCATTATATTTAACATACCTAAGAAATTAACAGTTTTCAAGTCACATGCTTCCTATTTTACTCTATTCTTTTCTGCTCCATTAGTTTGGAACAGAGGTTTTTTTTTAACAAACATAAGATATTTCATTAAATAAGTTGAAAAGAATAATCAATCTAGGTAATTGTAGACTAATATGATGATTACCGACTGCAATCATCATTCAGGCAAGAGTTACAGAATGTACTGTGCTGTTCCAGTGACATTGACTGTCTATTGTACCTGAAAATATTCTGAGAACTACACTTATTTTGGTACAATCTTCCTTCTATTGACCTTTAAGCTTCATGATATGAGTGTGTGTGTGTGTTTACTATATACTTACTATTTGAAGTCCACTTCAAAAACAACTCAGTTTGGTGTAGACATATTTAGAGAAGCATCTACCTGTGTACATGCTTTGTGACCCTCAAGAATCCTTGGTGAATTCACTTAGGTGATAATTTCAATCTACTGCTTTTTTTTTTTTTTTTTGACATCTCTCAAACCAATATGGAATACCTCACTTATGCAAGGGTGTGTAAGGCATTTAATCCAAGGCTGCCTGTATCAGTGAGCAGGTAAAGGGATTTCAAGTTTTCTTGCAATGAAACTTCAGAAAATTAGGGGATTCTTCATCTAAATTACAGTAATTTACCACTTCTCTGGCTTTTGTCATTGAATATGCTGATATTTAACCATCTCTGATTCACTTTTTCTGTATTTAACACAAAGTAGTGAAAAGTATCAAATAACAATAACAAAGAATTTTGTAGATCAATTCCAAAACAGTAGATCAAGTATCTTCCAAGTTAAATTTGGAAGCCAAATATGGAACTTCCTGGAAATGTGTTTATCATATTCCTATGATAATATAATTCTTAGGCTGTTCAATGGAACCTTCCCCACTATTACCTCAGTAGGCTTTCATTACTGCTAGGTTAGTTCTTATCTCACTGTGGATAATTTTAATACAGTTAAAGAACACTTAAATTCTAATCTCAAATCTCTTTATAGTAAATTTTATCTAATGCTTTTTTTATGTAGTACTGAGTATCAAACTCAGCTTTGCATTTGCCAAGCAGCTGCTGATGCCTCTGAACTATATCCTTACTAATTCTTTCAAATGATCATATTATATATTTGAAGAATAATAAATTTATACCACTTAGAGATAACAGAATATATAACTGATATCTATGAATTAGAGTTACTGAGTTGATAAAAAGAAAATACACTGAAATATCAAAAAATCTTTGATTAGAAGAAATCAAACTTTGATTAGAAAATATCAAACTAGAAACTCCATTAACAAATTGCATAACACAGCTTAAAGAAATGGTGAGATGCTATATGAAGGTGACACTTTTAAAAAGAATCAATCAGTCTTTTCAATAAGTCCCTGACCCAGAACAAACTACATAAGAACTTCCTATCAATCATCTGTCTTTGTGGCTGTTTCACTCTTACCTGAAAAGCCTAAATTATCAATGAATTGGTTGAATTTGATAGCAGCTAATTTTTTTTTCACTTTCATCTTTTTCTACATTATGAACATAAACAATTACAAAATGTTTATAGATTATAAATCCACATAACCCCCCCACCCCATGTAAAGCAGTCATTTAACTCACTGGCAATGTTAACTGTTTTTTGCTATGAATGGAGAAATTGGTATTTCCTCTTCAAGCTCTGCCTGCTGGTACACTCTGAAGAGATGCCAGAATTGTCACACTTTTATGGGACATATAGCTACAAGATTGGACCACAGGTAATTAGTGGAGCTAAGGAAGTGGATCAACAGTTCTGTGTAAGTCCATTTGAGGTCTTTCAAAGTTACATGCTTATATTGAAATTCTTGGTCTTTTCAGTAGAAAATTTCATGCTGTTTGTAGCATGTCATTCCATCTTCAGTCCTGTGCATTTAAGGCACAGAAGCTTGATTTTTTTCCATTGTGTTGGAGACTACAATGCTTTCTTCATTTCTGACTATCCAGAAATTTCATAATTTCAACATAAATTCAATATCTCCCAATGTTCCTCTAAGACCTACTAAGATAAGTTATTGTTTATGTGTTTCTGTACAGTGATAGTTGGAGATTAACAGAGATCAAGTTCATTTTGGTCAGTATGCTGCTCACTGAACTTGCATCTCTATGGTAATTTTTGACTAGTAAGAATTCCCAAGTAGTTACTCACTAGATGTAGTTCTCTGGTGTTCTTGTGGGACCTTAGAAATACTGTGAACTGCCATCTACCTTATTCAGTCCTGACCTTATGACTCATTGTTAGGCTTCCTTCCTAAGATGTTGGCCACAGTACTTGAGCTGAGTTGTGGATACTGCTAGCTATTATGATTGATGTCCCTGCGCTGTTGACTCTGGCATACTGCTTACCCTAATCTGATGAAAGTTTGAGGACTGACTGCACATAGCTCAGTATCTCCATGTTTTTCTGGCATAATCCTTGGGATCTAAGCATACTTCTCTAAGGACCTATTAATGAACTCCTTGTGATGTTCAGATCCAATCTCATGTGTTGTTATGATTACTGATATGTGTAGATGACTGAATTTCATTATTTCACAGAACTTTTTCACACCCATGCAGCATAAAATAATGGATTTTTTTTTGTGGAACCAGGGATTGAACTCAGACCCTTGAACTGGCCAGAGAAGCACTTATTCCACTGAGCCATCTCTCCGGTCCATTAATGGAGATTTAAATGGAGACTTTTCCCAAATTCATAACACAACCTAGACATCACTCATTTATTCAGGAACATTAAAGAATAGTTTTGTCTTTTGCAACAAACAACAAAATAATAAAATACTATATCTTCTGAGATGTAATTTTAAAAATTTTAACCAGCTTCTACAGGAGCAACTTAGTCTCAAATATTGTGTGCTATATAGGTTAGCATTTTTATCAGATAGGTAACAGGAGTGGCCCAGAAATAGTCAGAGCTCTCAGATCCCCTACCATAGGGTTTCCATCTAGACACCATTCAGAGTTTGGAGTGTTTGATTTTCCTTTTTTAAAACATGAATTTATTCCAAGTGAGTTACTTGATGTTTCTTTCATGAAAAGAGCTTAACTTATTTTTGTGCAGGTATAATTTCTTAAGGTTCATTAGAATTGTGAACCTGAGGTATCATTAAAAGCTAATTCAAGAGGTAGCTTTGTATACAGCATGTGCTTTTATGTTATTGATATAAAGACCTGGGGATCCTTGGGAAATTATTGAAAATCTTCAGTTCAGGTTGCAGCATATTCAGCATATTTTAATGTGCCTGTAGCTACTGTTAATATAAAAGCCATTATATGCTTTTTATAATATATCATGGACACACACTCAATGATTCTCCTAACTTAAGTTTTATATCTTCTAATTTGTGTGTGCTGAGAGTATCTGTTTCATTTTGGCAACAGTGAGCCACAAGTTCTGTAATTTGAATTATTCTTTAGTCTTCTTTTCTTTTTTTATTAATTTTATTGATAAACAAAGAGCAATGAGACAGTTTCAAAATCAATTAATAGAACAGTTTCAATAATTAATACATTACATATTGCTATCTCTTTAGTGGTTTTTCATACTGCACAATGCAGACATGATATCCTGTCCAAAAATTATTAATGCCAATCTTTCTTCTCATTGAATTAAGAGAAAGTAACTGTACACCTATCCTAACTATTTTGGATATGCAGATACATAATAGTCCTTCCTTCGTAGCCCCTTTTTCATTTAGTTTTGTCAAAGATGGGTATTCTATTGCCATTTAAATATTGCAAATGCATGAATTCAGCAAAATAATCCAACATAGTCCAGTAGTTCATAGTAGTAGTAGGCTATCTGTAGGACTGGCAATTTCAGATGTTGTTGACTTCAGCCTTTCAGAACTGAGCATATTAATATGGCTTTAGTTTTTATACCTTGTTTTTATACTTTTCTGCTGGATGGTTAAGACCAAGATAAAGCAAGATCTATATAACAAAAATGTAACTTTTATATCTGATAAGGTCAGTAAAGTCCCCTCAGGATTTACTCTGTAACCCTGTAACCCTGTACCACAGTTTGCAGATCCTTTGTCTGTTTCAACTATGTCAATGAGTCACGGCCATTGCTTGAACAATTTGTTCTGTGTGAAAGCCTGAGAGAATGTTTTTTCTCCTTGTGACTCTCCTTAGTCACACTCTACATCACTGATCACATTGCTCCATAATCTCCTTGATCAGAAAATTTGGGACACAACTGAGTTACATAACGTTATAGTATAGGTTCTCTTATGTCCTGAGTCTTCACTGACCTTGAAAGGCTAGGGCCAAAATGTTGGCTGTCTTTGCAACCCTTTTTTTCTCTAATTTTTGGTTTGCAAATTTAGGTTGTTAACCCTGCAGAAGAGAAGCTCTTCATTACCCTAGAACATATGCAGTTAAGCTTAACCTCACTATCTCTCTGAATATCAAACATCTTAGACATAACATCTTCCTTATAGTGCTATCCTTTATCTTAACTAGGAAGGACACTTCTTTCCAATATTGTATACATTTGATTTTTTCAATTTTTAGCATTGGGAACTCTACTAACATGAACACATTAATTATATTCTACTTCTGACAACAAGTTTTGCAAGAGTTTTCTGAAGTTCTCTTGTCCAGTGTGAGTGGCTGAAAAGTGACACTGAATTAGAATCACCTGAGAATCACTGACCCACTTTTCTGGATCCCAGATCCACATTTCCTTAATTTCATCATCCACATTTCATTGGATGATTTGTGTTTTAGTTTCTCCCTAAAAACTAAAATATGTCAACCTAAGCATTACAGTATTTTTCTATCTTTTACCACAGATGTTATAGTTTTCAGATTTAGGCGGAGTATCTAAACTGAGCTAACTTTGATTTTTATATACTGTGGGTTTCTCCCCTATGGATTTAAAACAAACAAAATCTACTAATGGTTTTCTTTTCATTTCTATTAAATTTAGTATTACTTTGGCTATTCTTTGTTCAATTATTTTTATATACCTTTTAAAAATCTCTAAATAATAGTGTGTTCAGCCTCTTCATATTAACATGTTAACCACTAAGATCATTGTTTTTTGTTCATTTTTTCTGTATGCTACATTTTATATATATTTTATCACTGTTTTCACATTCACTTGTTTTTTTTCTGTAGTATTTATTGGATTTTTTCTTTTTTTGAGGAAAAAACTTTATTGGATAGAAAAGCTTCTGTCAGAGAGGGACAGAAGGGGGGCCCGAGCAGGTTGCCCGTTGGATATTTTTTTAACTGGGAATTGAAGTCATGACCTCAAGCTTACTAGACTATTGGATATAATTTCTTTCTGTTTTCTTTGTTATGTATTTTGTGTAGGGTCTGACTATGTAGCTCAGACTAACAGTGCTCCTCTTATTTTCAGCCTTACCAGCACTGGGATTTCATGTGTGCGTCACCACAGTGGCCAGCTCAGTGCTCCTGGGAGTGGAGCCATGCTGCACGTGGTGTGGGTATAATTTATATCCAGTAAAATTTTTATTTTATTTATTATATGGCTGGCTCAGCCCAACCTGGGGGTAGGGCTGGCATGGCATGTGCTAGGGATTGAACCACGGTCTCTGCACTTTGACTAAGCTTGCCTAAGCAGCTTTAGACCACTGATATGTTTCATCAGCCCATAAATTTTTATTTTAAAAGAAGACACTATATATATATATATATATATATATATATATATATATATATATGCGTTCAAAGACCAAAAATACAAAATGAAGGAAAATTGCAGGCCAAGAAACTGATAGCATGTGAAAGTGATTATATTATGTGGTTGTACAATTCTGTTAAAATATTCACTAAGCTGAAAAATGAATAAAAAAGCACTGAAATAAAAAATGGACCCATGTTCAAATATAGAAAATAAGTCAAGAAATTAAAAAATTGAGCAAAAACAAATGCAGAAAAATATAACACCAGTGATGATAATTTCTGGTTCAGTAAGCCTGGGATTGTTCTGAACAGCTACACACACTATATAGCCTTTATCCAAAGTGTGTGGGACTAAAGAGGTTTCAGAGCTTTTGAATTAATTTTATTATAAATGTTAGTTCAGTATCTAAAATCCAAAATACTCCAAAATCCAAGACTTCTTGAGCACTGATCTTCCAACACATGTTCAGGCTAAGCACACTCAAGTAATATGTAAACTTGTATTTAAATAGTTATCAGCAGCTACAAATGGTCTAGGAATCCACTTTGCTAACCATAATCTTACACTAAAAGCTAAAGCTAGGGGGCCAGGGAGATGGCTCAGTGGAATAAGTGTTTCTCTGACAAGCACAAGGACCTGAATTCAATGCCCGGTTCCACAGGAAAAAAAAAATTCTAGTCAAAAGCTAAACCTAAGTATTTTATTCTAACAATTAATCAATGCCTGAAATCAAGAAGTAATTTTTAAAAGTGCTACTAGTTCTTCCATAGTTTTCAGGATTAGCAATAAAACAGAACTATGAGGAAAACCTTATAAGCACCTGGAGTCTTCAGTCAATCAGAGGAGAAATTCTGGATTTGAATGAAGGTCAGGCATTAGAAGTCTGAAATCCAGTTAAGGAAGGAAATAAGCAATGTTTCTTATCATAGTACTTTGTAACATGATCCTTTTATATCTAAAATTTTTATTGTTCATAAAACAAAATGGAAACACAAAAATTCAATTTGATACATTTTTTTCCTTCTGCAAAAATGAAGTCTTTTTTAAAAATTTTATTTTGAAGAGTAAAAATAAAAGCAAAATCAAACAGCAGAAACAAAGACAGAAGCAGGGTAACACACAACAATGCATATGTTATAGATTTTCAAAACAAATCAACAATGGTTGTTTTATTATCTATTTTTATCATCATATCTGTTGCTCAGTTCAGCAGATACAGTTATGCAAGACTGGACAAATAATTGAATATTAATGCTTGTTTTGAATAAACCTTAACTTTTCATCTTGTCTTTTTTAATACTTAAAAGTTATTTTAAAGGGAGTATAGTAATGATTGATAAGACATTAGAAATGGTACACATTTAGAAGTCCAAGATGAGAGGTGCACTTTTTCATTCAAGATAGTATTTTAAATTATTTTAGATAAAACTGGCAGAAATTACTTTCAAAGTCTAAGTGATTAAAGAGTTTTCAGTTTACATAACTTAAAATTCCTGAGAGAAATTTGGTTTTGGATGTGTCTCGTTTCACTTGTGTAGACGTCTTCAAGACCCCACTTTCCCCTTCGTATGGATCCATTATGTTGGACCAATACTCATATTGAATTATAATATAATTATATTGGATTCATCCTTTATATTGTAGAACTCTGTTGATCCAACTTTACTTCATGATTATGAGACTGATGGACAAGATGTGAAGAACCTCTTCATAACATTCCTAGACCTGCACTTCACTGTCTGGGTTTGCCTCTAGCATCCAAACCTGAATTAATTACTGTAGTCCGGGGAATCTCAATTCCCACTTTCATAGAAACTTAATACTTCTTTCATGATGCCATATATCATAAAATTTTATGATAGTTTTATATATGAAATAATCAGTTCAAAAAGCTTAATAAGAATTTAGGGGAAATTAACATAGTATTTGAAAAAATAAACATAAATTAAAATTAAAAGTATTTTATGATTTTTTATTGATCCATTTTAAATTTGCAAAATAAACACATTCATCATAAGGCATTTGTTCCTGTGCATGGCATATCTTTTTTTTTTTTTTTTTGGTTGTTATACTATTTATTTTTATCAACAAATCTGTTGCTCAGAGTAACAGATATAGTTTTTTAAAAATTTTATTGAACTATAAATGTCAATCAGACAATTTCAAGACACCTTAACCATACAGATTTGATAAATTAATACATTGCAAACTGTTTTCATAGTGTTTTGGTATTATACAAGATACATACATGATATTATATTTACAGATATTATTTTAGCAGATATCTCTTATCAGTGAATTAAGAGTGTAGTTGCTTACTTATCTTATTTTTTTATACCTGAATTATATCAAAAATTCAATAATTATTTCCCTAGTGGATGACCATAGTACTAGAAGCCGACATAATATCCTGTCCAAACACCATTAGTGGGGATCTTGCCTCTCATAGAATTATGTAGAAGCACAGCGTTATCTATCCCAACTGTACTGTCTATACACACACATCATGATTTTTTCTTTCTACACCTCTTCCTTTGTCTATATCTGTCAAAGGTGGGCACTCCATTGACATTCAACTAACTTAGGTGCTTGAATTTGACACCACAATCCAACACAGTCCAGCATTCTACAACCATAGTGGGTTATTCAAAGAAATTGTCAACCATAGCCATTTACAGCTCAGCTTAATATTATGGCCCCACAATGCATACCTCATTTTTATACTTTTCTGCTGAATGGTTAAGACCTAGATAGATCAAGACTTATATACCAACACAAGAACTTTATATTTCCTATGTGGTCAGTGAAGTCCTCTCAGGGTTTATCCTGTAGTCCTGTACATTATTCTGTAGTTCCTTTGTCTGTGTCATCCATGTGGATGAGTCACGGCCAATGCTTGACCAGTTTCCTCTCTGTGAGAGCTTGAGAGAAAGTTTTCTCTTCATGTGACTCTCCCCAGGCACTAGAAATCCCATTCAAGCTGCCTATCCCCCTACTGGGAATTTTCCCAAAGGATCTGGATACATTGTATCATAGAGATATATGTGTACCTATGTTTATAGCAGCACAATGTGTGATAGCAAAATCTTGGAAACAACCAAGATGTCCCTCACATGAGGAATGGTTGAAAAAGATGTGGTATTTCTATATAATGGAGTATTATTCAGCTATTAAGAATGATAAGTTTGAAGCATTTATACTGAAGTGGATGCCACTTGAACATATACTCATAAGTGAAATAAACCAGACACACATGTGTAAATATCCTATAGTCTCCCTATTATAACAAGCGAAAAGCAGAAGTACAAAAGGAAACGTACAACAAGTAAAATCAATTGAGTCAGATAAGGCAAAGAGAATGGCATATGCTGCAGGATACTAATCAGCTTTTCTTCTGGATGGTTAACAACCTAAGTTCACAAATCAGAGTTGGAGAAATAGAAGAGCCACAAGGCCAGCCAACATTTTGGCCCTAGCCTTTCAAGGTCAGTGAAGATGCATGGCATACCTTGACTTCTTTTTTTTCCCCTTTACTTACTCTCCCTTCAACTCCTCTTCACCTCATTTATAAAACTTGTTTCCATTTTTTCTTTCTTTTCCCTTCTTTCTTTCCTTTTTCGTCTTCATTTTTCTTCTTTATGTCACAGCAGAATTCCACTGTGTTGATAAAACCTTCATCCATTCACCAGTTGATTCACATTTGGGCTCTTTCTAAGATATACATATGAAAAATTGTGCCACTATAAACATGGGCATGTATATCTCACTGGGGTACGATGTTTTTAACTCTTTCAGGGAAATTGTCAACTAGAAATTATACTGTAAAGGTATTGTAAAAAAACATGGTACTAGCAAAAAAAAGACCTGAGCATCAGTGGTACAGACTGGAAGAAGCAGAACTGTCTCCCAATACTCAGCTGCCCGATGTTTGAAAAAAGCATCAAACATTCACTTGCAAAAGCTTCTTTAACAGTGCTCAGAAAAAATGGCTTTCCACATTCCAAACAGTAAAATCAGACACATTGTGCTCTAAACTAAAATTAAAAAGGATGAAAGAGCTAAATATTAAATAGGAACACTAAATCTGTAAGAGAGAGAAAGTCGAATTCTTGATGGCACAGTTGTAGGCAAAGATTTCATGAATGAAACCTGGATTACACAGAAAATATTAAAGAACTAACAACTGAGATCTTGTCTTCTTTCCATTTCCTGATACCAACTTTCATCTCCTCTTTTAGAGTGCTCTAATTTTCATTGTAAAGGTGTTTTACTTTGTTAGATTGATTCTCAATATTTTATTGTTTGAAGTTATTGTGAAAGATGTGGGTCTCCTAATTTCTCTTTCACTGACTTTGTTATTAGTGTTATCAGGATTATTACTGATTTTTAAAAATATATTTAGTACATGGTGTACAGAAATAGGATTCATAGTGATCTTCCTTCCTTTCAGTCTCCCAAGTGCTGGGATTACAGGTGCTTGCCACCACACCCAGCCTCAGTTGCCCTTTCAGCATGCTCCAGGGGTGAGGTCATCACAGAGTAGGGATGGAACCTGGGTCCCTGATTCTGCCTAAGCAGGTGCTTTAATCTACTGAGCTCTCTTGCTGGCCCTTGTTACTGATTTTTAAGTGTTGACTTTTTATCAACAAAGTCAAAGCTATAGATCACATACAAGCTCACAGAGCATGCTTAAATAATTGCAAATAAATTAAAATTATCTTAAGCATATTATTATATCATAGCATAGTGTCATGAAATTAGAAGTCCATCCCAAAAGACACCTTAAAGACTACATAAACTCATGGAAATTAAATGACATATTCTTGAACAACCAATGGGTCCCAGATGAAATTATAAAAGAAATAAGACAGTTTTACAATTAAATGATAATGCAAATGTCCCATATTTGAACTTGTGAGGCACAGTGAAAGGAGACCTAATGAGGGAGGCAAAGTTATAATAGAGAATTCCTAAATTAAAAAAACAGCAACCAAAAAAACAACCTAACATTTATCTTCAAGTTTCTAGAGAGACAATGAAGTCCACAGCTCATAAAACTGAGGAAATTACAAAGATTAGAGAAATGAATGTAATTTGTACTAAAAAAATGATACAAAGAACCCATGAACTGAAGAAATGAGTCTTTGAAAGATTAAATACAATCAGCAGTCACCTAGTCAATCTTATTTTTAAAAAATGAAAGAAAAGACTCCCATTCATGTAATTAAAAATGAAAAGGATGAAATCACAACAAATTCTGCAGAAATCTCAAATATCATCAATACCTACTTTGAGAACTTGCATACTAATAACATGGAAAACAGAAGAAGTGCAATAATTCTTAGAAAGTTATGAATTATCAAAACTACCTCAAGAAGATATAGAGATTCTAAATAACTCAATATAAATCAATGGAATTGAGGATGCAGTTAAAAAAATCTACCAACAAAGAAAAGCGCAGGTCCTCTTGGATTCACTGCTCAGTTGTACAAGAAATTTGGAGAAGATCTAAAACCACTATTTCTCACACTAATGACAGTGAAAAGTATGTATTTTACAGAACTATGTGTTGATGGTATCTGTAGGAAACTGAGTGATTTCCCAAATCTTAGAATAAATTGTACACTCCACCAATATTTTCATTATAACACTGATTTTGTATTTTTGTCATAATAATCACTGAAAAATAATCTTTAAAAATGGAGATGCTATTGGAAAGTTATATGATCCAAAGTCATTGTCGCATCACACGAATCTTGAATAGCACTGAGGTTGTCTTAAATATTTCTATTTCACATCAGCCAATTTTGGAACTGTGGCTACATTCAAAAGGAATAAATATTGTTATTGGAATTTATCAGGTCATAAACCAGATACTGATCTAAGAGTGGGATGGTTTCCCATGGCTGTAAGTTGGAAATAAGTGTTTCTTTAGTAGAATTTAAGGTAGTTTTCTTTTTTTAATTAAGTAATTACTTTTTTATTTTATTGATGAGAAAATAGCAATGAGACAGTTTCAAGAAAAATTACCAGGACAGATTCAATAAATTAATACATTGCAAAGTGTTTTTGTATCATATAAGGTGCATACATGGTATTATACTTACATACATTATTATAGCAGATGTCTCTAATCAGTGAATTGAGAGAGTGTAGCCCTATACTTATTTTATTTTTCATAGCTGAATTATATCACAGATTCAATAATTAATACATTCTACCTTGTTATCTTCTTAGTGGTTGTCCATAATACTGGAAGCCAACATAATATCTTGTCCAGCCACTATTAGTGTAAATGTTGTTTCTCATAGAATTATGCAGAGGCATGGAATATTTATCCTAACTGTACTGTTTATGCACACACACCTCGTGATTCTTCCTTTGTATATCTTTCTTTGTTTGTCTAGACCTGACAAAGATGGGAACTCAATTGTCATTAAACCAATTTAGGTGCCTGAACTTGGTGACACAATCCAACACAGTCCATTATTCCACAATAATAGTGAATTATCTGAAGAAGTTGGTGACTATATCCATTTACAGCACAACTTATTATTATGGCCCTGTGTAATATACATCATTTTTATACTTTTCTGCTGGATGGATAAGAATGAGACAGAGCAACACCTATATACCAAAAGATGTAGCTTTTGTTTCTGATGAGGTCAGTGAAGTCCCCTCAGGGTTTATCTTGTAATTCTGTACCTTACTCTGTAGATCCTTTGTCTGTGTCATCTATGTGGATGAGTCACGGCCAATGCTTGACCAGTTTGCTCTCTGTGAGAGCCTGAGAGAAAGTTTTCTCTCCATGTGACTCTCCCCAGGCACACTATACATCATCAGTCTCTTTTCTTTGTGGCTCCATAATCTCCTTGATCAGAAAATTTGGGGCACTACTGAGTTTCATGATATTACAGTACAGACTCTCCTACATCCTGAGTCTTCACTGATCTTAAATGCTAGGGAAAAAATTGCTGGCTGGCTTTGTGGTTCTTCTAATTCTCCAATTTTGATCTCTGAACTTAGGCTGTTAAACATGCAGAAGAAAAGCTGATTAGTACCCTGCAGCATATGCCTTTCAGTTTTTCGAACTATGGGACTCAATTCTTTTTAATTGTTGTACAATTCTATTTGTATTTCTTCTCTTGACTTCTTATATTGGGGAGACTATATGATATTTGCACATGTGTGTCTAGTTTATTCCACTTGTATGTTCAAGTGGCATCCACTTCAATATAAATGCTTCAAGTTTATCCTTCTTTATAGCTGAGTAATACTCCATTATATAGAAATACCACATCTTTTTCAACGATTCCTCATGCGTTGGACATTTTGGTTGTTTCCAAGATTTTGCTATCACAAATTGTGCTGCTATAAACATAGGTACACATATATCACTGTGATATAATGTTTTCTGTTCGTCTGAGAAAACTCCCAGTAGGGGGATAGCCAGTTTGAATGGCATTTCCAGTCCTACTTTTTTGAGGAGTCTTCACACTGATTTCCACAGTGTTTGTACCGGTCTACAATCCCACCAGCAGTGGAGAAGGGTTCCCTTTTCCCCACAACCTCTCCAACATTTGTTGTTGTTTGATTTCCTTATGATAGCCATTCTTTGTGGAATGAGATGGTATCTCAGTGTTGTTTTTATTTGCATTTCATGGATGGCTAGTGATGTGGAGCATTTTTTCATATATTTAATTGTTTTTTTTAATTTCATCCTCTGAGAGGTGTGTATTCATCTCAGATGCCCATTTCTGAATTGGGTCTTTAAATTTGAAGGTCCTATTATATCTTAGTTCTTTATGTATTCTAGACAGCAGACCTTTGCCTGATTGCTTATAAGTTAGGATTTTTTCAAAAAATGTGGGTTTTCTTTTCACTCTGTTGACAATTTCTTTGACATGCAGAAACTCCTCAAGAAGAGTTGATCCCAGTTGTTGATTCTTTCAAGTGTTTCCCATGCGAATATATGTTTATTCATGAGCACTTTACCTAACTCTATGTCTTTAAGAGTTCCTCCTAATTTCTCTTCCAGGATATTGAGTGTTTCTGTGTTTACGCTTGGATCATTAATCCATTTTGATTTTAGCTTAGTGCATGATTATAAAGTTGGGTCAAGTTTTAGTTTTCGGCATGTTGAAAGCCAGATTTTCCAGCACCATTTGTTAAAGAGGTTATCTTTCTTCTAGTAAGGATGTTTTGCCCCTTTGTTGTAGATCAGATGGCTCAGTGTGTTCATAGATGCCTCTGTGTATTCTGATCTATTACACTGATCCTCAGGTCTATTTCATTGCCAATGCCATGTTGATCTTATCACAGTGGCTTTGTAGTATAATTTCAAGTCAGGAATTGAGATGCTTCCTGTCTTGTCGTTATCAGCCAAGATTTCCTATGCTATTCTAGGTCTTTGTGGTTCCAAGTAAATTTTAAGAATGATTTCTCTAGGTCTGAGAGGTATGTTGGTGGTAGTCTGATATGTATTACATTAAATCTGTACATCAATTATGGGAATATGGCCATCTTCATGATGTTGGTTCTTCCTATCCAGGAGCATGGAATATCTTTCCATTTTCTGAAATCCCTTATAATCTCTTTTCTTAGGGTGTTGTAATTTTCCATGAAAAGATCTTTGACTTCCTTGATTAAGTGAATTCCAAGGTATTTCATTTTCTATGGTGCTGTTGTAAAAGGTAATGTTTCTCTTGTTTCCATTTCAGTATGCTTGTTATCTAGAGGAATGCTATTGGCTTTTGAGTACTGTCTTTGTATCCTAATGTGCTACTGAATTTCTGTATCAGTTTTAGTAGTTTCTTGGTGGAATTTTTGGGGTCTTCCAAGTAATGTATCATATCATCTGCAAATAGTGGTAATTAAGCTTTTGCTTTAACCTATTCTTATTCCTTTTGTTTTTACCTCTTTTCTAATGGTTGTTGCTAAGGATTCCAAGACTATATTGAATAAGAGGTGTGATGCAGGACATCCTTGTCTTGCATCTGATTTAAGAGTAAAAGATTTCAGTTTTTCCCCATTTAGGATTACATTAGCTTTTGGGTTGTCATAGATGGGTTTCATCAAGTCAAGGTAGAGTCTATCTATTCTAATTTTCTGTAGGACTTTGAACATGAATGAGTGTTGGACTTTGCCAAAAGCTTTCTCTGCATCAATTGCGATGATCATGTGGTTTTTAGATTTCCGTCTATTAATATAGTGTATTACGTTTATAGATTTTCTAAAATTGAACCATCCTTGCATTCCTGGGATGAATCCTACCTAGTCATGGTGTATGATCTTCTTGATGACTTGTTGTATTGTATTTGTTGTGACTTTATTGAGGATTTTTGCATCTATATTCATGAGCGAGACTGGCCGGTAGTTCTCTTTTTTAGTTGTGTCTTTCCCTGGCTTTGTAATCAGTATAATACTTGCCTCCAGAAATGATTATAGGAGGACTGCTTTCTTTTCCATTTCATTGAAGAGTTTGAGGAGTGTAGGGATTATATCTTCTATAAATTTCTTGTAGAATCAAGCTGAGAATCCATCAGGAGCTGGACTTTTCTATGTCAGTAGGCTTTTTATTATGTCTTGTATTTTGTTGGCTCTTATTGGATTATTGAGAGTTGTTATATCTTCTTGGTTCAGTTTTGGTAATTTGTACCTTTCAAGGAGTCAGTCTGTTTCATCTGTGTCTTCTATTCTGTGAGCATAAAGATTCTCAAAGTAACTACTGACAATCTTCTGGATTTCCACTGGGCCTGTGGTAATTTCACCCTTTTCATTTCTTATTACTTGTGTTTGAATTTTGTCTTTCCACTTTTTGGGGAGGGTGGCTACAGGCTTATCAACTTTAGTTAGTCTTTCAAAGAACCGATTTTTTGATTTGTGTATTTTTTCAATTATTTTCTTCATCTCAATTGAATTAATTTCTGTCCTAATCTTTATGATTTCTTCCCATCTTTACGCTCTGGGTTTCCTTTGCTCCTCTTTTTCTAGATGTGAGTGGTGCAACATTAGGGTATTTATTTTTTCCCATTCTGTTTTCCTAATGTGTGAGTTCATAGCTCTGATTTTCCCTCTGAGAAATGATTTCATCGCATCCCATAGGTTCTAGTAAATTGTGGTTAAATTTTCATTGAGTTGTATATATTGTTGAATTTCTTGTTTAATTTCTTCTGTGACCCATTGATTCCTGAGTAGGGTGTTGTTTAATTTCCATGAATTTAGTGGATTTTTCTGGTTTCTTTTGTCATTTATTTCCAGTTTCATTGCACTGTGGTCATATAGTATGCATGGGATAATTTCTGTTTTCTTGCATATACTTAATCATGACTTCTGGACTAGTATGTGATCTATTTTGGAAAATGACCATGTGCAGCTGAAAAAAATGTGTGTTCAGATGTGGTTGGGTGGAACACTCTGTATATGTCCACCAGGTCCATTTGTTCCTAGCTCTAATTCAGTTCTGCTACTTCCTTGCTAATTTTTTGTCTGGTTGACCTATCTTTTTGAGATAAGGGGGTGTTAGGGTCTCCTGTTAAGTTTGTGGTCATAGATATTAGGTTTTTCATGTCCTTTAAGATTTGTCTTACATAGTTGTGTGCTTCTGTGTTTGGTGCATAGCTATTTATGAGTGTTACTTCTTGCTCTTGAATTTTTTCCCTGACCAATATATAGTGCCCGTCTTTGTTTCGTTTGATCCTTCTTGGTTTGAAGTTGAGACTGTCTGAGAACAGAATTGCTACTCCTGCTTTTTTCTGAGGTGCTGGGGCATGTAGTATTGTTTTCCATCCTTTTACTTTGAGCCTATGAATGTACTTTCGAGTTAAGTGTGTTTCTTTTATACAGTATATTGTTGGATTTTGTTTCCTAATCCACTGTGCCAGTCTTTTAATTGATGAATTGAGTCCATTTACATTGATGGTTATAATTGAAACGTATTGAATTATGTTTGTCATGGTATTCACCTGCTATTACTTATTCTTTTGTATCCTGTGTTTAATTGTCTGTCCTGTTTAGTGTGTTCCTTTTGTGCTCATTCACGGAGTTCTGGTCATTATGGTCTCTTGCTAGAACCTCTTTCAGTAGCCTGTGTAGGGATGGCTTTGTCATCATGAAATTCTTTAGTTGTTTTTTGTTCTAAAAGTATTTCACTTCTCCATCAAACTTGAATGAGAGTTTTGCAGGGTATAATAATCTGGGCTATAATTTGTTTTCATACAGGGCTTGAAGAACTCTGCTCCATGCTTTCCTTGCCTTAATGGTTTGTGTAGAGAAGTCGTCTGTAATTCTGATGGGTTTTCCTTTGAATGTGATTTGCTTCTTCTCTCTAGCAGCTTTCAGCATATTATTCTTGTGTTGGATTTCTGGGATCTTGACTATTATATGTCTCGGTGTGTTTTTACTTTTTGTTCTGTATGCTTGGGTTAGCTTAATGTTGTTTTGTTTCCTCATATTTGTGAAGTTTTCAGTCACTTCTGCCCACATTCTTTTTATATCATTTGTATTGTCTCCTTCATTCTCATTGATATCAATTAATGATACATTGTTCATCCTGGTGTCATCTTGCAGATGATGGATTATTTTTTCCTGCATTGTCTTTGTTTTTAGGAGATCCTTTCTCACCTTTTCACTACCTGCACCAATATCCTCTATATCTCAAACTCTGTCTTCACTTTCACTCAAACAGTTTTGTAGACTTGTGATTGATATTTTTAGTTCTTCTATATGTCTTTGACTCTGCTTCATGCATTCTATTTCTTTTCTGTATTGCTCATTCCAGGATTCCATCGTATTTCTTATCTTCTCTATTTTTTTTTATCCATGTCTTCTTTAGACGTAGGCATTAATTCTTTTTCTGTGGAGTTTCTTCCAAATTGGCTTTCCTCCATATATTTCCAAACTTCTTTCTGTATTTCAGATGCTATGATTTCAAAGAATTCTTTTTTGATTTCAGAAGTTGTTTTTGCTTTGTCTTCCTCATGACTTTTCTGCTGTTGTTTTTTTCTTCAGATGCTCTTAATTCATTCATTTCAGCTGGAACAGTGTTCTCTGCACTTGTTCTGAGTGAGCATTGGGTTTCCCCCAGATGTTTCTGTATTTGATTCTTTATTTTAGATACTATGTATTCAAATATTTCTTTTTTTGTGTCAGGCATGAATTCTTGTCTCAGTTCCTCTATACCTTTCTGCTTTTGTTCCTTTGCTTCCATCTCTGTTAATTCATTCATTTTAGCTGAGCTAGTGTCCTCTGCATTTATTGGTGGACTCGTGACCTGAAATTGCACTTTTCTCCTTGTCTTTGTTATTTTGTATAGCACTGACCTCTGACCTTTGGTGTAGGGCTTTGGTGCAGCTATAGCCTTAATGCATAATGAGATTTGGGTGCCAGTCTATTAAGTTTGAGATTATCTAGTTGTGCCTGGCCTGAATTTAGCTGTTGTGTTCAGCTCCTTTTTGCTGCAGCTTCTGTGATTTCCCTCTGTTGGGTCCCTGGTTAGGGGAGCACTTGGGGGTGCAGAAGCTCTCCCTCACACTCACCAGGCTGGGTGGAGATGGATCGAGTGCTAGGAGAGTCACCAAAAGTTCTTACTCCCGTGTTAGGCTTGGGGACAGTGGCTATGGAGAGTTGCCGGGTAGGTCTGTCTGGGGTGTCTCAGGCAGGTCTCTGACTAGGATGCCGTGGGGACTGAGGCTCTGGATGTTGCAGAGCATGCAGGGAGAAGCCAAAGGCTCTCCCTCAAACTCACGACACACTCACTAAACTTTGATACCCAGGGATTCGGGAAAATTCCCACTCGCTCCCCGGGCTTTGGGGCAAGGGATCTGGGGATTTGTTGGTCAGTTGGCCCTGAGGTTTCAGGCCAGTGGCTCACCTGTAGGGCTTGGGGGTGGGGATCTGGGTAGTGTGCATGGGAAGAAGCCAAAGACTCTCCTTCAGACTCACCACACACTCACTGATGTGGGAAGCCGGGCGAGTAGTGCAAATTCCCACTCACTGCGAGGGCTTGTAGGTGGGATCCAGGAGGCCACCAGAGTGGGCCTTGCTTTCTCAGGCCGGTCGCTCTGGCTGGGTGGGCATGGAGTGAGTTCAAGGAAGATGGGGAGTCGGCTCCACTGTCTCAGTTAAGGTAGTTTTTAATAAGAGTCAGGAATATTGTTGCTCACTAACATATCCATTGTATCTATTTGTATCTATTGTTGAATCCATTGTATTCTACCTTTTTATTGATACTATGTATGTGCTTCTAAATGAACACATTCTTAAAGGGCAAAAGATTTATAGCAGAAGTAGATGTATTGAATATCCATATTTTTTATTCATTAAATCCCTGGACTTTTTGGATATCAGAGTCTGGTGTATGTATGCAAATGCTGATCATGTCATGGATGACATCTAATAAATGACTACTGGTTGAAAGTTGGAAAACAATTATAAATAAGAGAACAAAGGTCAAATCAAGGAAAGTTTCAATTATGAATTTCTTCTACACTCCTTTTATATAGTTGTATTTTAGAAATATCTTGTAGTTACAATAATTTCATTTCTTTTGTTATTCTTCTAGCTGATTCTTCATATTCTAGTTATAATATATGAGGAACACTAAGGAGAAAGACAATTTTCTTCAAATGAATTGAAAGGATATGCAAGACAATGAAAACATATGGGAACCTCATTACAAGAAGCGTTTCTTAGAATTAAAATAAAAAAGAAAGAACCTTGCTTCCTCACATGTAATTTCATTTCAGGAAGGAGGGGTACATTTTTGAGACTAATAAAACAAAATTAACTTGTCTGTTCTTGGCAGTGGTTTCAAAGCGGGAATTGGCATAGTGAAGAGAGAACGAAATTGGGAATGAGAGAGAGAATAAACTATGGCGACAGAGCTTGAGCCCAGGGAGAACACAGTTTCACTTTCTCCCTTGTAATTGTTGTGTTGAACTTCGAAAGCCTAGTCTTAGATGCAGAATGGGAAATGAAGGCTGAGTCTCCATCATGGCATCTTTCCACTGAGAGACAGGTGGGGGCAAACTATGAATCAACATAACCCTGCTCCCACCTCTGAATTATTGATTATGAAACTAAAACCTTGGAGAGGCTTAAACAATCTATCAGCTGCTAAGCTTTTGTTAGAAAGCTCGTGATATGTAATGGCCTTTCTTATACATTTTAATTCCTTTTAACAGTTTAAATAGAATTTGAGTAATAGCTTCTTAATGCTCACCACAGAAGGTAACTAAATCTTTAATGGACTCCTGCTGCAGCCTGCTTAATATTGTAATTTAATTGAAGTCTATGTAAAAGAAATTTTCTTCTTTTTTAATATTTATACTTGCAGTTTTGTTGAGGATCCATGTTTTAGTTTTACTGTTTTTCAAAAACAGAACTAATATTTATATGTGACTGAAATGGTAAAAAAAAAAAAGTCTAGTTTTTGAATTGCTAAAAATTATAGACTTGAAAAGTATTAGATTTTTAGCTGAAAGGAGATATTAGGCCAAGATGTTTACTTTTTATCTGTGTCTGTGGATATATCCATTTTGTGTCTCACAGGATTTGTCAGCATGAAAATATCCTCGTCTATTCCAAGGGTGTAATATATTTCTTTCTCTAATAAATTTTTGGTCTCAGAATCTTCATTCAATTACATATCCTGAGAGCACCTGAAAAATAATTTTCCCTTTACTAGATGATTTAAAATCTGTTAGAATTCAAAATATTAAGCTGACGTTCTGGTGCTGTGAAATTGCACGGCAAGCCAGGCATGGTGGCAGATATCTGTAATACCTGCATTTGGGAGACTGAGGAGGACAGTTGTGTGTTGGAGAACAACCTAGCCTACAAACTGAGCTCATGGCTAGTCTGAAGCAAGATCATGTCTCAAGAAAAAAAAAAAAAAAAAAAAAAAAACACAAAAAATGCTGCACAGCAGATCTTTCCTTTGGGGAGAAACGAAGTAAATCATGTGAAGATTGGTTTGCAGGGAACATGTAGGACTCAGTCTGGCTGATTGATATCATGAGGTTCTTGTCCCATAACTAAAAGTTCATTCTTCCAAGCTGATCTGATCCGACATATATTGCATGTGGTTTAACGACTGGTTTAATTTACCTAGTTTAAATGCATAAAAAAATGTTGGAACTAGAAAAATCAAGATGTCCCTCCACTATTGTGCCTTGGAGAGTATAGCTTAAAATGCACCATGTCTTTGCAGCATAGCCCAGTGGCATGAGCTCCTGCTCAGCAGGCACATCTGTATTAAAAATACAACAAAGTGCACCATTCCTTCTTCATGTTGCTTGCTTGCTTGCTTTATTTATTTATTTATTTATACCCACCCATTCTATCTGTAGCCTGTTTTCATGTCTTTCACATACTATTTTTAATTTTTGTCATTCTCAAATTTTTCTTTTCCTCTTTCTATAGTGCACTGTGATGTTTTCATCTCTTTCAGCAGTGGCAATGGATGCAGTCTTGTCTTTCATTGTGTTTCTAACTTTGACTCTGACCTTTGTACACGTAAACAAGCTTTTGTAATCCCCAAATATTATGTAGTTCTGTTTGCTTATTCATTCTCCTTTTACTTGTCCATTCATTTTTTTCAGAACTACTATACTTACTTTATAAACTTCTTATAAGACTCCCATGAGAGAATTCACAAGAAAAAAAAATAGCACTTGATGCACTGTAATGTAGTAGTAACAGGTGTTGTTCTTCTGCTGCTATTTTTCTTTTCTCCATGAATAACACACCTTTGAAACAAAGGGATGTAGGAAAAAAGAGAGCTTTCATCACACTCAGGCAAAATCTCCAGTTGCTGCAGTTTCTATATTTCTTACATAATGAATCAATTCAATAAATCATTTTCTATTTCTAGTGTTGTTTAAAAACAGTTTTAGTACTTTTGTAAAGAATATGATTCAAAATTAGGATGACTTTTATCATCACTACAGATAGTTTTAGAAAACTGGAAATAAAGTAAATCTCATCATATATGCTTACCATTTTTATTGCTTTTATTCATTTTTACCCTGATACTATATTATATATAATATACCTATTATATTTTAATATCATATACTATTTTAACATTTTCTCTTGCTTTTGGTGAAAAGAGAAGTCTTATTCTTTTAATAAGAGAAGAGTCATCCATACAGTATATGGATGAATTTGCTATACATTTGAAAGAGCACAGAAGTAAAAAAAAAAAAAAAGAAAGCTTTATACCAAAGATTGAATCTGGTTGATTTCATTTATCACTATGGATCTTTGGAAGAGGCCTTCAAAAGGGTTCCCTTAACGGACACCTCCTACAGCACCAACAGATCATGTAGGCAAAATCACAAATAACAAAATGAGCTACTGAACTACATTGCAGTCAGAAAGTTTAAAGCCAGAAGGAGAATTATAGTCCATTTGGCTTTTCAGGACTCTCACTGTTAGTATAGAAACTGGGACTTTGAAAAGTGACAGATACATCTCTCAATAAAGCAGCCAAGATTGTGGAAGTCAAGCTTTCTATCTTCCACCATCAGTTCTTTTTATCATATATTCAGGTATGAATTTTGAAATCAAACATTAATTGTACTGCATATAATTTGTTTTTCAGGATACTACTGTGATTTATTGAGAAAGTATGTTCACGTGAATTATTTTTCAGGGGAGTAGGAAGGGAGGATCTGGGATGAGACAGAAAAGGAATGAGGTCTTAAATTAACTGTTTTCAATTTCATGCCTCTTTGCTCTTTTGGTCTCTTCTATTTGTGAAAAAGCTAATCACAAGCAGGAGAGAAAAAGAGCACAACCTGGAATAATATTATCACAGAATATCATGGTTAGTAAATAACAAAGAAAAACACATAACCAGGTAATTTTGAGAAATTTATCCTTCATGTTCATCTATTCATAGCCTTATTTTTACTTGATTATAAGTTTTTTCCCTAATAATTATAGCAGATGTTTAGAAAGTACATTGTTAGGTGACTGAATTATGCTGTTATATTTTTAATAGTGTATTGACTTTTTTGTTAAACAATTTAATTACTTGTGAAAATTAGGTGCCATCATAGGATTAATTTATTTGAATGTCAATTCCTATGAAATTCAGAGATCTAGATTTTTAACATATTTTGCTCTTTGTGGTAAGAATAGGGAAAAAGCCATTCCTGCAAGACATGACCCTCACAGTTATAGACTCCACATCGATTGCATGGATTGTCCTTATACTACAGGATGACACAGAACATTAGCCTCTGAGAATATTTGCACCTATTTGCAAATGCCTTTTTTCTTTCACAAATTGTCTTGGATCTCTATTATTTCTAGGGCTACATAGTCATTCTTCTTCCTTCTCCCTTCTACTATGAATGGGAAGATTCCTTCATACAACTTTCATTGACAGACTTAGACATTTTTGAAATGAAAGAAAAACACTACCTAATTATTGAAAGGCTCTAAGCAGGTCAGACATAGTAGAGGATACATAGTGAAGATATGAATCATTTTATACATAAATTTAACATGACTTTCTTAATCTTTAGTGATATTTTGATTAATGCTTACTTTTTTACTCTGGTTTTGTACTGAGAGAGATTTCTGTTTTCTAAGGTGAAACAAATTATTTTTGTGGCTCTCTGGAAGAGTGAAGCATTAATTTTCTTATTACCATTGTTAGCTTTCCACCAGTAAATACTTTTAAGTGTTAGCATGTGCTTAGGCTGTTTCAGATGCTGAACACTTACATCAAAAATACTGTTTCTTAGACTGGGTGTGGTGGTCATGCCTCTAATCCCAGCACTTGGGAGGGTGAAAGCAAGACGATCACTATAAATCTAATCTGTGTAGTAAACCTGCACTAAATACATAAAAAATACACAAAAATACTGTTTCTTACTGTACATGTGTGTATAAACAAATTTGTTGATGTATGCATATATATGCATATATATACACATATTTACTCAATACATACAGATATATATATATATATATACACACACACACACACACACACACACTTAGTGGCTTGTGCTAGTATATATGTAGGGAGATATGTGAACATATGCATAAGATGTGCATATATAAATTCTGAGTGTATACATATACACATATATGTTATTCAAATTATTCAAATGCAGCATCTTACCAGGACTTTCCACTGGCTTCCATTTAGTCATGCTTAATTGCTTGCAGAGCTTTGTACTCTGCTCTATGCTTGAATAATATCCTTGAAAGTAACTTGAAATTCTTCAAATTACTGCATATCCCCTCTTCTATGTTCTCTTGATGTCTTTCTTTATTAGTGTCAGCTCTTCTTTATGATCTTAACTCAGGTCTGAGCACCAACTTTAGTGGGCAATGCTATCTAGCTGTCTCTGGTCAGTGCCTCTTATTATAACTTTCTCTTTGTAATTTTAATATCGTGCTCATTATGGTCCATTACTTGACAGTTTTTCAAGGCAAAAATTGTTATTATATCCCATTCATGTGCAGTGACTGATATATAGTACAGCGGGTGAGAAACGTTGATTGGACTAATGAATGAGTGTCTTAAATTTTAATTACATTCCAGGCACAGCAATGGATCACTGCAGGACACTTTGCACAGAAATTTAAATGTCCTTTTCCTATAATAGTAAGGTATTATTTTCTCCTAATAGATTGTAATATTCATATAGTGAATTTTGTAAATTAGCCTTTTATTCCCATCTACATACTTCCCTCTTCAGAAAAATGAAGTAAACATCAGCTTATGCCTTCCAGTGGATTCATTTTGCAGGACTTATTTTCTGCCAATCAAATTTATGTCCAAGAAACAAATCATAGTCTAATGGGCCAAACTTTAAAAATGGGAGCTTGTCCGGTAGTGAGGAACTGAAAGCGTCATCACATTAGAGCACAGCAGGCCTGTCCTGGCCCTATATTTTCTCTGCAGATGTGAGTAGCACACAAGTGAACAGCGTCTTCCACTGTGGATCGCTGTTTATCATGAGGCTGAGCCCTTTCCATTCCCTCCTCTTTTCTATTTAAAGATAGATTATCCTTGCAATAATCTTTGCTACATTCAATGAAAACTAATTATTTACATGGTAACAGCAGACTTCTGTCCAGTGTTTTCACATGAAGAGAATATCAACGCAAGTGAATGACCAGGTAACACACGCTTTACATCACATGGACTGGTTTCCCAGTGGAACTAGCTAGGTCGTTTGGTCAGAAGAGACTGATTTTCAAGTCATTAGGAAAAGAGGAGAGAAGTTGCTTCTACAGTGTAATAATGTAATGCTGGGCATCCAAATACATATGGATAATTAGCTCTGGTTCCAAAATTTCTCTGACAAATACGGGGACTGATGATTTATAATTCTAGGACCGGCAGAAAACTAGGAATGTTTTAGATTTCTGTGTATTTTTCCTTTATACGAAAACAGTTGGTGGGCCAGCCAAATAGGTCAGCAGATTGAAGCGCCTGCAAGCCGGCACAGGGGACAGGGTTTGATCCTCCTGCCTGCTGTGCCGGCCCCACCCCGGGGTGTGCTGAGATGGCAATTGAGAAGGGGCGTGGTGGTGCACACCTATAATCCCAGCTCTTGGGAGATTGTAAACAGGAGGATCTCTATGAGTCCAATCTAGTGGTAAAGCCCTGAACACCTTGTAGACCCTTCTCTAAAATACAAAGCAAACAGTTGGTGACAGAGATTAGGAAGGTGACCACAAGGGGGATATTGTATGAACTTTCCTGTGTTTTTTAAAAGGGCTGTGGGTATATCTCAGTACTGTGGTGCCTGCCTGGCAAGCACCAAGTCCTGAGTTTAATTCCTTGTGCTAAATAAATAATAAAAGAAATTCATTGATATCGGTCTATATTCTGAGACTCTAAGTGGATATTTTATAATCATACAAATCACACATCTATTGGGTATCTTTTACAGGCCAGAAACTCTTATAGATCCAAAAAGCACAGTGATGACTAGTGCATCTTTCCCAAGGCTACATTATATGAAGCTGTGTAGACTCATCTATATTACTACTGACTTTTTTCTGCCTAAGAAACAATGAAAACAAATCACATATTGAAGAGCAATATCTGCAAGTTACAGAACATTAAAAGGAATATTATTTGTTTTAGCATATGTACAAACTTTCTTGCAAGAAAATACAGTTTTTATTTTGAAATTACACATAGGTAGCCATTTCAAGTTTGTTTTGTCTAGAGCATTTTCATGGTGAAGCAAGGATATCACCCAGGAGGATTTGGATAAAGACATATCTGGAAAGAATACTGTAGTAGGAAATTAGACAGTGTGATATCTTTTCTCTTGAAAATCCCTCTGTAATTCCCAAAAAATTATATACTATATGGAAGTATAATGAAAAATTACATATATTTACACATCAAATAATTATATTAATTTTGTTATCTGTGCACTAAAGAAAACTCAGTACATATCTGATATAAATAGTTATGCTGATGTCATAAACTGGGAGCACCTTATTTTATGAATAAAAAATTACAAGTAAAGAAATATTCTGAAGTTTGAAGGTTTGTGTGTGTCCTCATGTCTTTCTATACCTATTTCAGAACCTCAAGCACCACACTAGGTGTACAATCCTGAATGTTGCATAAAATACTCCTATGGTACTTTTATTTCTAACAATAAAGCTAAGAGCAGAGGATGCTGGTGATCTAATATAGTTTAATGGACAATTTACAGGGCACAATGTCATTATAATTGCTCTGCAGTTAATTTGACGCAGTCTGTATTTGTTCCATCTATGAATATGTTAATGTCTTTGCCAAATATTTTCATACTTCACATGTAAATCTTCTAAGGAATTGGATATTAGCGCCTCCACAGGAGAGAGATTCCAGATAGCGCTACTGCAAATTGGTTACTGTAGGTGCAGCTCGAAGACTCTCAGATTTCCTTTTCCTTTGTTCCATACATGAGAAAAAGAACAAATCTTTTCTCTCAGTGGGAAGCCCCAATCTTGTTTCCAGAAACAGATAAAATTGTGAATATATAAGTAATCCTTTGAAGTAAGACTTTATCATAGTATGTATATAGAGTGAAAAGTTTTTATTCATATCTTGAATGAACTCAGATTCCAAGTTTGACTTCCCAGAGTTCCTTTATTTGGATGGCTTATTTTTTTCTTTAATACAAGTATTACTTCTAATAAAACACTACACTTAAAGTCATATGTAGAATACTTATCATTGTCTAATCAAAGCCCCAAGTGTTCAATAGCATCTTTCAAATGATATAGTTCATTATGTACAGCAAAGTCTTTCCCCCGCATACAATGGTGGGCATTATGAAAGTTTGGGGAGGTGTAAAAGCTTTAAGTTGGCAAGATAATAAAGCTCTGTGTAGTAGTCAAATAACACATGTCTTACAGATGTCATATCTTTGAAGGCTTCAATATCTTGCACTTTTATAGCTTTAAAAAATGTTTTTAAAATTTCTCTGAGTTTGCAGGCAGAGAAATGCAGGGAATCTCAAAAGCTTTTCTAAGAAGATATGTGAAACTCAGGTTCTAAGCACTCCCCCTTCGTAGTGGACAACTCTTGCACTGTACGTGGGTGAGGTTGCCTCTTTTCCCAGGTTGTGACTTAAATTCCCTCAGCACAGAAACTTCAGGCTCATAAAGGATATTATGCTTTCCTTCTCCGTAATGTTAACACTTCAGATCAGAACCATGAGAAACCCAAGCCATGATGAGAAAAATACCCTTTGGAAGTCTCCAAACATGACACTGAGAGAAATAAAAAAGATGTGAAGGGGTAAGTTTCACCATGGTTGACAGAGTTTTATTATATTATTGCTGCTGATGTTATGTAGATGTTTGGATTGTGTCATTGCAGAGATTCTGGTTGCCCTGTTCCTTTTCAAGATGATTCATTCTGCTTTCCCCACATTTTCTGAGGTGTTCATTTGGTTCTGGAGAGATTTGTCAGTGTATCATTATGGTACCTGGAATAGTCATCTGGAAACCTGCTATTATCATAGAGTACAGGTTAACTTGTCAGATGAGCAGAATACTTCCTGGCAGGCTTTAAGAAACAGAACACAGACTAGATAAGACTGCTCACAGGTAGTTAGACAGTTTTACCACTTACAGAGAAGAAGCTGGTTTGTTGCAGTATAATCAGTGCACAGCACACAAAGACATCTTTGGAGTCTACCAGTACAGTAATACTTTATTAAAGGTTAATATGAGTTTTCTGCTTTGTACTTTCATTCTAGTTCAATTTTTAACCAAGCGGGAGAAGTTTCTGCTATAGCTTCTTGCTAACTTTTCTCACCATGGTGTATATGAATGAATGATTTAAAGTCAGCTGCGGTACAGAAGTATTTCATGTCCAATTTACCTAACAATTGCTCCAGAAGTATGACAGCAACAAGATAAAGTGACAGCATTGAAATGGGAAATGAGAAGAAATAAAGACAAATACATTATGCACTTTTATATGTAATATTCATTTCAGAGATGGCAATTAGAATCAATTACATATTAAAATACCAATCATAAATAACATAGGAAGAGTAAAAAGGGGCTGAGCAGTCAATTATGGTGCACATTGAGATAATTTTGAGCACCCTGTGAATATATTTTCATTATCCTTTTCTATTAGAGGAAAGGGATGGTTGGGTCATAATTACTCTAGCATTCACAATATAGGAACTGAGAGACGGATGCTAAAGAACAAAAAGCAAAATAATATAAAACAAATGTAAGATTTCATTCAAAGGTCAGACATTTATTGCTACATATAATTATGGAAATCTGGTTTAATAATACATGCAGAAACCACATGGTATGCAGTAATCTTACCTTTAGTAATTCACAACTCTTTAAACAACCAAATGGGAAGTAAACAGGTTACACTGATTCACACACAGGTGTCTACAACTCATGGTCTTCTCATTTAGAAGTTTTTCAGTAGAATCCAGTATTGATGATTGTATTAATTCAGTGTATTTTTTTTCTTGAAATAAAATCACTTACATTTTTTCTTCAGATAGAATTTGGAAGTGAGAGCAAATCAGTTACCCTTGTTTTACTACTGCCTCTGTCTGTTGATAATAAGCTACTGATTAAAGTATATTTTAAAAGATTATATGTTTATTTTTTTTAGGGAAGGGTCTACAGAGTGGTCAGGGTCTCACTACTAGATTGGACTCGTAGTGATTCTCCTAATTACAGCCTTCCAAGAGCTGGGATTGCAGGAGCACGCCACCACGCCCAGTTTCAGTTGCAGTCTCAGCATGCCCTGGGAGTGGGGCTGGCACAGCAGGCCTGGGGACCAATCTCTCAGCACCTGTGCCTTCTTGCAGGTGCTTTCGTCTGTAAAAGATTACATCTTGAAGTCCATTTTCATTAATTGTAGTATTTGCTTCCTATTGCAAGTATGAAGAAATCATCAGACAACAGAGGGAGGGATATTTTAAACAAACTTCACAATTGTAATGTGTGAAAAATAACAACATAAGCTTCATAATAATAAGTACAAAACAAATAGACATAAGAATAATAACAGCCACTGTGTCTTCTGTAGGCACAGTCTCCCTTAGTCAGCTTCCTGATTGTGCCCTGGCAGTGTCATTTATGAACCTTCCTAGGCAAATGAAACCTGGCACCTGTAGGGACAAACCACAGGGGCTTGAGAAGAGGATGGGGAAGAAAGAGCTACGACTGGATAAAACCCAAAACAGAAATAGTGTTCCAGAAATTAACTTGATCCCGGTTGAACTGTCTGAGGGTCAGGTGTGAAAGAAAATGTGAGCACAAAAGGTTTCGCTTTCACAGTCAGACTGATTTATATGAGCTGGGCCTGCTGACTCTAAAGTTGAAAAGATATTGAATTAGGTCTAAGCTACAGTGTTCTTACTTGAAAGCTTACTATCTTTATTTTATTTATTCTATTATTTTTAAGGTAAATTTTTATATTTTTTAATTGTATAAAAAAACAAAATTTTATAGCAAAATAATACAATAGCAACTAATAAGTTTTGTGTCATTATGTTCAGAGTAATTACTCAGAGTATAAGAAATAAACAAAAATGTTTTCACTGTCAAAGAAGAAGCATGCAATAGGACAAAACTTAATATTTTTCTGAGGTGATATTGGGTGTATGTGGTTCAAGCCTTGAAGCCAGGCTTGAAATTCATAGTAGTCCTCCTACCTCAACTTCCCAAGGTCTAAGCTACACAAGCAACATCATGCCTGAATAAACCTTCTTTTTCCATGAACTAAGAGAAACTAGTAATGTCAGTGAAATTGATTAGTATATATATTACAAATTTTTGAAACAATGGGAAAAATAATATGGGGGAATTATTTGAACTTCAATTTATTTATTAATCTACCTTCTATTTTTCTCTGTATTGCTTATGTTAGATATGCTGGTAGGTTCAGTTTTGCTCTGTTTTTGCATATAATATATGTAAATATGTACAGTATATACAGAGAAAACAAGGTAAATTGTTTTATAAAAGAAACCATGGGATATTTAAGATTTGAGTTTATTTCTCTTGTTATGTTGTTAATTAGAACCCATGTACCTATAAATGTCTATAGATTATCTTCCCTCATGGTAAAGCAGTGCACTTCTGTGCATAAATATCAAATTTTCCTTTCATCTACTGATGGATATGTACACTATTTGCAAGATTCACTTATTATGAACTGTGCTTCTACAAACAAGGGTAGGCTTAAATCCCAGTAATATGATGATTTCTCACTCTTTTCTGTATTTCTATTGTTTAGAGATAATTTAAAAATAGATTCAAAAATCCCAAATATTAGAAATAATGCAGAATTTCACTAAACAAAAAGTAGAAATTCACAAATGGTTGTTATGTTGCATATTGTTGTTTTTAAATAAGTTCTTCAAATGACCAGGTGTAAGCATGAAAAATTGGTCCAAAAAGGTATAAACAATTAAGAAGGATAGAGAAAAAACACATAAGCATTAACTTTTCCTTTCAATAGACCAGTAGAAATCAGCAGTACAACTATCCAAGCCACCCTGTGTGCATGTGTGTGTGTGTGTGTGTGTGTGTATGTGTGTGTCTTTTTCACTTCCTTCTTTCTTCCTGTTTTTCTTTCCTTTATCTCAGTTGTTCCTTCCCTTTGAAACATTTTTTTTTTTTTTTTTTTACCTTTCACAGTATCTAAAGTTCCCTTCATACTTGATGTACTCTTTTAGGTTCTTACACTGGCGAAGCAATGCAGTGCTCACACATGTGGGTATGATTTATTTCACTTACATGTGTTGTCTCTAGTTGCATTCATTTACCTAATAAAATCCATGAGTTTACCTTTCTTTACATCTGAACAGTACTCTGTTGTATAAAAATGCCACATCATTTTTATCCATTCCTCAACTGATGGTCATTTATATTGTCTCCAAGATTTAATTATGACAAATTCTCCAGTAGATGTGCACCCATATTTATAGCAACACTATTTTAACTATTTTGGAAAGATATTAAGGAGGAAGATAATTGTGTTTATTGGAATTTCTACTTGTAGTCCATGAGGAACCTCCACACTAATTTCAGTAGTTGACATTTCTAACAACAATGCAGAAGTTACCTTTATCTCTACAATCATGCTAGTGTTTGTTATTATATTTTTATAATAACCATTCTTTTGGAAATAAAATGACATCTCAATGATGTAGTTCTCATTTGCATTTCTCTACTGACTAGTAGTGTTCAGCATTTTTTCCATGCGGTTATTGGCCATTTAAACTTCTAGTGAGTGTGTATTTGTTTTTACTGCCCTTTTTAAAATTGGGTCTTTAATTGAGAGAACACAATGGATATGAGGTTTTTATTCAAGATATTGATCCCCTGCCTGAGAAATAGCTGTCAACAATTTTTCTCCTTCTCCAGGTTGTCTCTTCACTTTTGTGACTGTTTCTTTTGTTGTGCTGGAGCTGTCAATTTGATATTATCCAATTTACTGATTTTCTGTACTATTCCTGTGCAATTTGGGTTCTATCCAGAAGGTCCTTATGCATACCCATGTCTTCAAGAGTTGTATCAATTTTGTCTTCCAGTAGATTCTTTCTGTTTCAACATTTACATCTTTGATCCATTTTGATTTTAGTTTAACATATGATGAGATACATGGGCCAAGACTCAATCTTTCACACATGGATATTCGATTTTTACTCCAACATTAACTAGAGAGTTTGTCCTTCTTCCAGTGTATATTTTTGTTCCCTTTATCAAAGATCAAATATATATATATATATATATATATATATATATATATATATATATATACTCTACTTCCCCTATTCTTTGATCAATGTACCTGTTTTGTGGTAGTGCTGTGGTCTTAATCATAATTGCTTTTAGTATCAGCTTGAGTCTGTGATTGTGATAACACCTACATCACTTCTAATATCCAGCATCATAGTCTATGTCTCTTCTGGATCCATGTGCATTTTAGGATTGCTTTCTCCAGATCTGTTAGAAATTTATTTTGACTGGGATTGCATTAAATCTATATTATCCATTTTGGAAGTATAATTAATTTGATTGTTGCTTCTCCCTATTCTTGAAAAGGGGTCATTTTTCAATTTTCAGATGTTCTCTTTATTTCCATTTTCAAAGTGATATAATTTTCACCATAGATGTCTTTTATTTCTTTGGTTAATTCCTATATATATTTAATGTTTGATGTTATCATAAATAATATTGTCTTCCTAATTTCTGTTTTATGAGTCCATCATTAGTATATAGGAATGCTATTGGTGTCTGTGTATTTATTTAATATCATTTTACAATGCTGAATTTGGTCATTAATTCAAGTACGCTTGAGTGGAGTTTTATGTGTCTTATAAGTAAGGCATCAAAGAATGTTACTACCACTTTTTTCAAAGGCTATGTGCTGGAGTTCATTCTGTTTTGCTGATAGCTCTGAATTCCCTCATAGGACTGGTTATACTGCATCCCATGAGTTCTGGTATATTGTACAGGCTTTACCTTGTAATCTAAGAACAATCTTGTCTTCTCCTTACTTTCCATTGTGATGCAATGATTTCTCAATAGTGTGCTATTAATTTCTATACATTTATCTAATTTTGTGTTTTCTTTTGATTTTAATTTCTAGTTTCATTGTACTGTGATATGATGATACAAATGATACAGTTTTAATTTTTGTATTTATTTGACCATGATTCATTCACTAGTATTTGGTTTGTTTTGAAGAATATACCACGTGCTGCTGAAAGGTTGTGTATGGTGCTGTTGAATGGGATACTATGCCTAAGCACATGTGTTCAAATCATTGATTCAACTTTCACATATCTGTTTTTATGTGAGAAATAAAAATAAAAACAAAATTTTTTTCTTTAGTTGATATTTCTGTTTATCATAGTGTGGTAGTGAGGTCCTACATCACAATTATGTTTATGTATATTTGATCTTTTATGCTTATTTATGTTTGCTATGCGTACTGTGGTTTGGTGCATATATCTTTGTAATGTTTTCTCCTCCTGTTTAATAGTTCTATTAGCCAATATGGAATTCGCTTCTCTTCTTATCAGCTTTGGCTTAAAGTTCATGTAGTGGACTATTAGCTGGTGGTCTACTTATTAAACACAGATGAATTGAACCAGCAAGGTGCTGCACACGGGAGGCCCTTCTGAGAAATGCCACCAGCAGCATATGAGGCAGAATTGGAGAAACTATTGAGACACTGTTAAGGATGCTTTTTGAAGAAGCTGGTGGAGCTGTTAGAAGCTGCTGATTCTTTTGGGCTGTCCAGTTGGAGGATATTGTCATACTGGCTTTCCTAATGAACTTGGCTACTTCTGTCACTAGAGAAGCTCAGGAATTTTGTTGTCACTGAGAATGGCTACACATTATTTTGAGGATCTCTTGTCCTCTTCTTGAGCATTGTTTCCTGACTCCAGAGGTGAGATGGTGCACTGCTCAGCCTTATAGAGAGGCTTGTGTTGTTGACTTTGCTGATGGAAGTTCAGTTTTCCTCATTACCAGAGAAGCTCAGGAACTCACTGTTGCTGAGCATGGTTATGATACTTTACAGGGGAGCTCTGGTGCTTATCTTGAGCAGCCAGATCCCTGACTCCAATTCAGATCCTTCAGCCTGTAGCACAGACGCATCATACTGCTAGCAGTAAAGATCCATGGAGCATGAGACACCATCGTGGTCTCTAGGGTTCTACTTGGACTTGTGGAAGGCATTGCTATTAGCCCTAGATTTTCAGCTGGACTCATGGAGGCTACTGAGTGGTATCCAGGCCCTCAGCTGGATTCTTTGGTTTTTACTGTGTGGACAGATTTCATGTACTCTTGTACATGATTCTTTCAGTGATTCACTATTAAAAAAATCTTATAAAATGTATTCTGTATTGTATTGTTCCCCTTGAGAAACTCCAAGCTGGGCGTGGTGGCGCATGCCTGTAATCCCAGCACTCGGGAGGCTGAGGCAGGAGGATTGTTGGTGAGTTCGAGACCAGCCTGAGCTACAAAGTGAGCTTAAGGCCAGCCTGAACTGCAGTGAGACCCTGTCTCGAAAAGACAAAAAAAAAAAAAAAAAAAAAAAAAAGAGAAACTCCAAACCATGATAGTTTGCTTTCAAAATCCAGTTGATTTTTGGGTTCCATTGCACAGAATATTATTATCTGTCTTTTGATTGTTATTGCATGAATTTCTTTTCATGTTAAATGTATTTCTTGTATACCACATATCATTTGATTTTGTTTTTTGATCCTCTCTTCCAATCTGTGTTTTGATTGATAAATCGAATTAATGTACATTCATGGTTATATGACAAGTATTGGCTTATTTCTGTCATTTTATTGTTTTCTTATAGCTATTTGGTTTCTTTCCCTTCTCCTTAATGCTAGTCCTATATATTGGATATTTTGGTATTATTAGCTTTATTGTCTCCTACTTGAATATTCTTGAGAATTGTTTTTGGAGTGTTGCTTTGATGGTCATGAATTGCTATAGGTTTTCTTTATTATGGAAATATCTCATTTCTCTATCAGTTTTGAAAGATAATTTTTGCAAGACATAACACTATGTATTGGGTCAGGGAGATAGTTTAGTGGACTAAACTTGTAAACATAAGAAGTTGAGTTCCATTTCCAATACAGCATGCTGCTCAAGGCCAAGAACCCTGGATAAAGAATGCCATAACTGGGCATGGTGGTGCACATCTATAATCCTAGCACTGGGAAGGCTGAAATAGGAGAATATATGAGTCTGAACTGAGTAATGAAATCCTGCATCAAATAAATAAATAAATAAATAAATAAATAAATAAATAAATTTTTTTTTTAAAAGTATATGTTGGACTTTGTTTTCTTTTAGAGCTTTATGCACTTCATTCCCCTTGCCATTAAAGCATGTATTACAAAGTTGTAATTCTAATGATCTATACTTTATAAATAATCTGTTGCTTTTTGCTATTATCCTTTAAGAATCAGTTCTAATATTGAGTTTCCAAAATTTTAACTATTCTGCGGCATGGAGCATGTTCTTTGCCTGATCATGTCTATTCCAGGTTCTATGTCTCTCTGTCATCTGTATATTAAATTATTTTTCATATATAGAAAGTTTTCTGTTATTACTTTAGGCCCTTTGTGCCAGTTTCTCATTTTTAATGAATTCCAAGTGTTCCCATATTAATCTCTTCTGACTCTTCAAGCAAGTGATGGATCCAATTTTATGTTCTCTTCTTGTTTTTAAGGTATATTCTGCTAATTGATCATTGGACACAGACTTCTGCTCTAGTTGCGATGCTGTCTCCTGTTGATTGCTTTGGCTAACATACTTTACATCATATTTTAATTGGTTGCATTTTGGATAAGAACTCACTTGTAGTGTCCCATTCCTTTGTATGCTAGGAATTTACGCTTTCTATGTTTTTCTTCAGCTGTACTACATTTTATTAGTGTCTTTGCTAGCCTTGATGATCATTTGTTTCATTAGGGTCATTACCTGATTAGTTTTATCTTTTATAAATCTGCCAATATGCTGGGTGAATTATTTTATGTTAACTGACATTCTCTCAGGCCTTTGTGCTGTAGGGCATACAATTTCTTCTCTTTCAATCCCTCCTGAACCATTTTTGGGAGAGTTGGGCAGGACTGGAGGTACTTTGTTACTTTTTATGCTTCTTTTATTGTTTTACTATTATTTTGTGTTGGGGTTTTGTGGATTCTTTGGCCCAGGGCCAGATTGTTTGGGACTGACTGCACTATAAATTGCTCAGGACCCTCAGACATACCAGACATCGGTACAGGGAGAAAATCAATTAACAATCATAACCGTGTCACTGTCTTATTTGCTTTTATTGCTGAGACAAAAATATCCATTGCCCAAAGTTAAAGGACGGAAGGGTTATTGAATCCCACAAAGTCCACAAGTTGCAGATATTTCTGCTGATGGTTGGCTAGCTCCAAAGCATGATGGCAGAATGGTATTGTAGAGGAGAAACAACACACAATAGATAGAAGGCAGCAAAGAAAGCAAAAGAGCCTCAAGCAATAACAGCAGCCCTATTTGTGTCCCTTATAATTTACTCAGATTACTTGTCTTTAGGCTTGGTGACACTCATACCCAGGGCAGGCCTTCCCATTTTCCACATTTAGAACTATGACAGACCAATCAGTGGACTAATTTAGTTGCCACACACCTTTAATCACACACTCTAGATCTAGCTACTTCTGAAAAGTCCCTTTTTGAATAGTCACATTAGCTATAATAGTAAAGCTTATGACCAGCAGGAACCAAATATCAGCAAGATATTAACAAACACTAAGAACCCCTCACAAATTATCCTTAACTAGAATACAAAAGCCTCTGATAAGACAGTCAAAGTGCTGGGATATTGACCTAAATTATTCAGACCACTAATTTTTGATGAATATAGGAAGTGGTGCATGAGCTCAAACAAACCATTGAATAAAGTGCTATCTCCTTACCCCCACTCTCCTGAGGACTATGTCCACAAAACCTGGCCTCCTACTGCAATGTTTAGACTCAGAGATTCTCCTCACCTGTGCCTGAGCCATGTGTGGCATCCCAAGATATCCCAGTTTAGCTGTCACCCTCTCCAAGTTGTCTCCCAAAACTATGTCTCATCCTGTCACTGTGGTATTATGACATTTCACTCTGGCAGTGGCTGAGGGGTTGCAGGTTCTGTGAGGCCTTTCTCCTTGGGTCGTGCAGTGCCTGTGGCAGACAGCTGCTATGGTGAGGGGGTGAGTTTCTGGCTTCACATGGATGAGATTACATATTTTCATATGTGTAAACACTGGATATACTTTTCCAGTATTGTAAGCACTTGTATGTTTAGAAGTTCATTTCAGTTAACAGGTAACAAATTAAGGTGCATGCACTGTCGGTATTAGTGTTATTCCAGACTAATCAGTAAAGGTTGTTTTAGGGACATTTTTGGCCCTTTGAGTTAAAATTAATTCTGTTTCTGAAGTTGAGATGAAGTCATATTTGTATGCTCCATGATACTGACAATAACAACCCCGAAGCATTAGGATAAAATAAAATTTAATCTTTCATGTGAAAAAGTAATAAGCGTCAGCAGAAAACAAAATAGAATGAAGTTTAAAATCTTCAAATTATGGGGCCAGCTAGATTGCTCAGTGGACTAAAGTGCCTTCTGAGTCAAGTGCAGGGATTGCCACTTTATCCGCAGCACCAAATTCTGTGCTCTCCAGTCAGTATGAATTCAAGCTGCACAGTGACTCCCTGTTTCAACCAAATACATTTAAAACAAACCTTCAACTTATATATCCTTGTGAAAACTGATTCTCAAATTTATGCATTGAATTAGTTACAAGAAGCCGTTAACATCAACTATCTTACAAACATTAATGCATAATACTGCATTTTTATTGAGTGTATTCTAAGATGCTTAATTTTTAATAACTTATTGTTTTTATTAACTTCTCTGCATTTTCGAACTGCTACTACTCTGGTACTAAAAATTGGCAACTTCTTTATCTTTCCAAAGAATGTATCATATGAAGCAATACAAAGATGAAATATTATGATGTATCACAACATTGCTTTACAGAATAATTTATTTTCAAGGAAAGACTTCATGATTCTCAACGAACAAACCATCCATCCGTTCTGGGTCTTAAGACATATTGGATATTAAAGAAATACATCAGAGTGGAAGAGGTTACTTTTTATGACTGCATCAGAAGCAAATCAGGTCAGTGAAGTAATGCAAGTCTTTCTCTTCTGAGTCAACATTGAGAAAACAGAAGACAAAGGACAGAAGCATCAGTAGAAAATAATAGGTCCTATTATACAATAGGTCCACCACTGTGGACTTTTCCTACGACTACCAGTCAGTAATGTGTTGAAACATTCTCTTCTGTTATATTCTCATATACTTCAATACGGTTGTGAACCTAGAGGTTTCAAGCAAATGGTTTCCAGTCAGTTTTCATTTAGCCAGTAATCTGCCATCTGATAAAGGGGAGGGATTTGGGAGCTGGTTGGTTTCAAAATACCTCTATCGTATCTTATAATGAGCATTTACTTTATTTCCTTCACTGTATAAATATGAGAGTAATGTTTGAGTAATTCCACCATTGTTCTACATTTAAGGTATAAACATGGTGCAAGAGAGGATAATCTAACAAAGTTCTTGTACATAGTAGATGTGCACAGTTGTCACTTGTGGGACTGACCTACTGTTATTTCCTTGATATCTACCCTATAGACCTGGACAGAATATTGACCCATAGGATGCAGCAGAAGTCCGTCTGTAGAGCATGCTGATGGAAATATTTTGCTGCTGTATACAAAAGATACAGCAGTAAAATATTTGAAAGACAGCTGCGATATACACCATTTTCTCCTGTGTTTAATTGTTTTCCCTATTTGGTGGGTTCTTTCCATTCTCATTCATTGAGTTGTGGTCACTTTGATCACTCTTTAGAACATCTTTAGGCTTTGTTGTCATGAAATTCTTTACTTGTTGTTTGTCATGGCAGTATTTTACTTCTCCATAAAACTTGAAAGAGAGTTTTTCAGGGTATATCAGTCTGTGTTAGAATTTGTTTTCTTGTTTGCTAAGTATAAACTTCAATGCAGATGGATTATTTTTTTCTTTTTTTTCACAGAACCAGGGATTGAACTTAGGCCCTTGCACTTGACAGGGAAGTACTTATTTCACTGAGCCATAATAAGTTTAGTTTCTTACCCGTTTGCTTTTTTTTTTTCTAATGTGGAAAGAAATACTATTTAATTATGTTCTTCCATAGCTAATATTTTTTGCATGTATCTGCTTTAACAATTTTTTTTCTTTGCAATCAGTTTTGGAGAATTTTGGTTTTGTGTATTTTGATATGATTTTGTTCATATTTCTTGTGCAAAGGGTTCATTTTTCTTGGAAATGTAGTGCTATAATTTTAACTAAATTCAGAAATTTTATTTTAGTTTTTAAACTTTTATTAAGAAACAAATAGTGATGATACAGTTTCAAAATCATTTAGTAGCATAGTTTCAATGATTAGCACATTGCATATTGTTGTCTTTGTAGTGGTTATTCATAGTACAAGATGCAGACATGAGATCCTGTCCAAACACCATGAGTACAAATCTTTCTTCTCATTGAATTAAGAGAAAGCAGTCGTATATCTATCCTATTTTGTATATACAGATACAAAGCGGTTCTTCATTTGTATCCCATTTTTATTTAGTTTTGTCAGAGATGGGTATTCCATTGCCATTTAAACATTGTAGGTATGGGAATTCAGCAACATAATCCAATATGGCCCAGTAGTCCATAATAGTAATGGGTTATGCATGTGACTGGCAATGTCAGAAGGTGTTGACTTGAGCCTTTTTTAGTACGGGTACATATAGGCTACAGGGTCTTACTATGTGGACTGGACCCTTAGTGACTCTCCTATTTACAGCCTCCCAAAGAACTGTGATTACCGGTACACACCACCAAGTCCAGTCTCAATCGCCATCTCAGTGCGCCCCCAGGGCCAGGCCAGCACTGCATGCCAGGGATCACACCTTAGCGGCTGTGCTGGCTCAAGAGTTTTAATCCACTGAGTTATATGGCTGGCCGAAAGTCTTTCTTCTTCATGTTTATTTTAGATAATTTCTATTTTTTTTTAAATTTCTTATCATCTTAATTAATTAATTAATTAATTTTTTATTTTATTGAAGTACAAATATCAATGAGGCAGTTTTAAGACACCTTAACAAGATGGATTCGATAAATTAATACACTGCAAACTGTTTTCATAATGTTTTGGCATTATACAAGGTGCATACATGATATTATACTTACAGACATTATTATAGCAGATGTTTCTTATCAGTAAATTAAGATAGTGTAGTTGTTTACATTTCTAATTTTTTATACCTGAATTACATCAAAGATTCAATAATTAATACTTTCTACCTTGTTATTTTCCTAGTGGTTGTCCATAGTACTAGAACTCGACATCATAACCTGTCCAACCACCATTAGTGCAAATCTTGCCTCTCATAGAATTATGTAGAAGCATGGCATTTCTATCCCAACTGTACTGTCCATACACACATATCATGATTCTTCCTTTCTATACCCCTTCCTTTGTCTACAACTTATACTCTGGTTTCTCTTCAGATCCTATAAATCTTTCGCCCTTTGTCTACACCTGTCAAAGATGGGCATTCCATTGTCATTCAACCAATTTAGGTGCCTGAACTCGACGACACAATCCAACACAGTCCAGCATTCCACAATAATAGTGCGTTATCCAAAGAAGTTGAGACCATAGCCATTTACAGCTCAACTTATTATTATAGCCCCGCATTGTATAGCTCGTTTTTGTACTTTTCTGCTGGGTGGTTGAGACCTAGATAGAGCAAGATCTATATACCAAAACATGTAGTATTTATTTCTGATGAGGTTAGTGAAGTACCCTCAGGGTTTATCTTGTAATCCTTTACCTTACTCTGTAGATCCTTTGTCTGTGTCATTCATGCGGATGAGTCATGGCCAATGCTTGACCAATTTGCTCTCTGTGAGAGCCTAAGAGAAAGTTTTCTCTCCATGTGACTCTCCTCAGGTACACTATAGATCATCAATCTCTTTCCTCCGTGGCTCCATAAAGTCCTGGTTCAGAAAATTTGGGGCTCTATTGTTATATTCATTTGGCTTGAAAAAAACTTTTAGACAATCTATTATTAACCTCATGTTATATATTCACTTCAGAAATATTTTTTTCTAAAATTCGCTGTCTAAATCTTACATCTTCCACATTTTAATATTTGTCTACAATTTTTAATTTGCTGCACAATTAGTATCGATTTTCAATAACTTTAACAATGAGCTTAAAAAAGAAGAGAGGTATATTCTCCTAGGTGAATAAATTTTGAGACAATTGAATGTTTAGAACATAATGTAAAGTGTGGACTTTGGTCATTCATGATGTATGAATGTAGACTCATTACATATTAGTGAAGGTTATCATCTTTAGATATACTGACAATGGAAGAGAATTTGTGTAGTGGTCTGGACAAAGAATATATAATAACTTTTTCAATTTTGATATAAACCTAAAACATTCTCTGGAACAAAATATTTTTAATTTAAGTATTTCGTACAGGTTCGCACTATGCAGCTTGGGCTTGTAGTGATCTGCCTGTCTCAGCTTCCCCAGTGTGGGGATTACAGGCCTGGGCCACCGTGCAGGTTTCAACAAAATATTTTTAAATTGAGATGAATTTCCAGGGCCAGCCAAGTAGCTCAGCAGATGAAAGTGCCTGAAAGCAGGCACAGGGGCTTGGGTTTAATGCCCCCAGCTTGCCTCCAGGGGGCGCTGAGAGGGTAATTGAAACTGGGCATAAGGTGGTGCGCACCTGTTATCCCAGCTCTCGGAAGGCTATCAAGAGGCAATCCCTACAAGCCCAATCTAGTAGTAGTGAGATACTAAATACCCTATAAGCCCTTCCCTAAAATACAAAAAAAAAAAAGGAAAAAAGAAAAAGAAAAGAAAGAAAACAATTTCCATATAAGTAACAGTATTTTAGGTACTTTTATTTATTATACAAAAATTAGCATTCTCTCTTTTAAAAGTAAATGCAATTTTCCCTTTAGATACCACTGAGTATCCATCTTCTTTCAAGTATCAATTTTTTAGAAATTCTACTTATCCAAAATTATTTAATATATACTCCAAAGTGTTGTATAGATATACTATTTGAGTTAATTTAAAGAACCTCTTTAGAATTGGGATTCTTTATCACATGCTAAATTTTCCAAAATTTTTCTGTCATGGATGGTTTTTATTATTTATGTTATTTTAACTACAGAAAAATGTGCTTATTTGCATTGTTTTTTTTGCAAGGAAATAAAATAGGCACCTCATCAACCACACAATACAAAGATATTCAATATCCTGAAATCCATCTCACGGTAGGAAACCTGTGTTTGAATTCTTTTGTTCATGGGGATTATTTTCCTTGTCCTAGTTTTGCAAGGCAGCACAAGGAAAGTCAGAGACCTGCTTTTTCATAATAGTTAGGAGATGGGTAAATTTACCTTGGGGATAGAAAGAAAAGTCACTTTGTGATTGACACATTATTGACAAGCTGCCTTTTAAAAATGTATACTACTATCAAACATTTATACTTATAATTACAGAGAATAAATACACACACTCTATCTCATGTAACATAAGCAGGCATGTGTGCTGACACCAAAGGGAAAAGGATACGCAGATAGTATAATAGCTTCTGCTGCTATTTTTACCTTACTATAATGAATATTATCAAGAATTGATAAAAATTGCAACTTAAACAGATTTACTATTCTGCTATGAATTTATTTGATATTTTTTTGACAAAGGTTATGCATCTACACCTATAAATGCCTCTCCAATCTCTTCCAAGTGAAAAAATACATTTACTGTAAATGTTTAGGTATTCTGCATTAGGCTATAATACAAGAAAATTGGGTGATTTGGGTGTCGCTCTGTCTACCACTGAAGTAGCCTGTATTGTTTAGACAAGACATCATGTCTGCATCTTGTCCTCTGAGCAACTAATATGAAGACAAAAATATGCAATGTATTAATTATTGTTAAGTGTCCTACTAACCTGTTTTGAAACTGTTTCATTGCTGTTTTGTCCTTTTTCTCATTAAAATGACTTAAAAATGTAAAAAAAAAATTGACTCGAGCAGTTTCACTGTGCAAAGTAAAAACTGAATTATACCTTATAAGTGTCTCACCTAATTCTACATTCATTATTAAAAGTATATGTGATCACTTTTGTTTGGACAATTTCTTGTAATTATGATATTAGAATTTCAAATACCAAGTTTCATCAAAGTTACCAGTAGCCAAAAAGCGTGCAAAAATACAAGTAACAGTTTTAACTCAGTTTTTATCTTGTGGATCTATTCATATTAATATGATGTTTAGGAAGTAAGGAAGGAAGGGAGGGAGGAAGGAAGGAAGGAAGGAAGGAAGGAAGGAAGGAAGGAAGGAAGGAAGGAAGGAAGGAAGGAAGGAAGGAAGGAAGGAAGGAAGGAAAGAAGGAAGGCAGGGAAGGAGGGAGGGAGGGAGGTGAAGTTTTTTGTTTTGTTTGTTTTTGGTTTTTGTTTCTTTGTGCTACGGAGGATTGAACTCAGAATCCTGGGCTTGCCAGGCAAGTGTTTATTCTACTGAGCTATCTCCCTGGCCCCCTGGCCCAGGAAAGTAAAGTTCATAAGATCCTAAATAATTTTTCAGAATATCTGCCATATTTCCTCTTTATTGGACAAGAGCATTAACATAGCCTACTATTTTAGACCCATTTAATTCTTTCAACTCTATTGCCAATTTTGAAGATACATAAATCTCACATTAAATCATTTCACCCTTTCTTATTAAATTTCTATAAGTATATATTTGAAAGTAAGACAGATTCCTGGTGTTTAATTCTTTTATGTTTTTGGTGGAACCAGGGATTGAACTTAGGCCCTTGTACGTGCCATGGAACTGCTTATTCCACTGAGCCATCTCCCTGGCCCCCTGGTGTTTAATTCTAAGAAGAATTAGAATTACTGAAAATAGACACAATGAAGAAATTTATATTTACCAAAACACATGTCAAGGAGTGTCCCATTTATGATTGAAAGAAGTTAGGACCAGAGATATTGGTTTAAGTGGAGGTTTTACACTGTTAAATAATCAACTGAAAGTAGTTCAAATAGAGAAAGTACCAGATAACTATAAAACTTGTATTTCACTCCACAGCTGATCAACGCAACAAAGACCTAGCTATGTTGGTATCAATAATCTTCTTTCCTCTTACTTTCATAATGTAAACTCAACCTCAGTCCTAAATAAATACTATACTCCTAACCATTTAAAAGAACATAAAACGGGGACAGGGGAGATGGCTCAATAGAATGAGTGTTTCCCTGGTAAGTGCAAGGACCTGAGTTCAATCCCTAGTTCCACCAAAAAAATAAAAATAAATAAATAAATAAATAAATGAACATAAAACAATCTAAATATTTACGATACTTTATTAAGTTGTTAAGCCATCTTTCATTTCCGCATTTAAAACATACAAAATGATTAAAATGATTATGATGATGTTTAATTGTGCTGTTCTCCTCTACCTCTTGTTTAATGAGGGCCACAAAACACCAGCCATTGTTCACACAAATTCCTACATACACATGTTTACAGCAATTTTTTTTTAAGATACCTTGAGAAGATGGATTTGATAAATTAATTATGAAAGTAAGAGGAAAGATTATTGATACCAATATAGCTACATTGCAAACTGTTTTCATGATGTTTTGGTATCCCAGAAGGTGCATACATGATATTATACTTACACACATTATTATAGCATATGACTCTTATCAGTAAAGAAAGTGTAGCTGTTTGTGTATCTTATTTTTTATACCTGAATTACATCAAAGATTCGATAATTAATACTTTATACCTTGTTATTTTCCTAGTGGTTGTCCATAGTACTAGAAGCTGGCATAATATCCTGTCCAACCACCATTAGTGCAAATCTTGCCTCTCATAGGATTATACAGAAGCACGGTATTATCTATCCCCACTGTACTGTCTATACAAACACATCTTGATTCTTCCTTTCTATAACCCTTCCTTTGTCTGCACCTGTCAGAGATGGTCACTCCATTGTCATTCAACTAACTTAGGTACTTGAACTCAATGACACAATCCAACACAGTCCAGCAGTCCACTACAATAGTGAGTTATCCAAAGAAGTTGTCAACGATAGACATTTACAGCTCAGCTTAATGTTATGGCCCCGCGATGTATACTTAATTTTTATACTTTTCTGCTGGATGGTTAAGACCTAGATAGAGCAAGACTTATATACCAACACATGTACTTTATGTTTCTTATGAGGTCAGTGAAGTCCCCTCAGGGTTTATCTTGTAGTCCTGTACATTATTCTGTAGATCCTTTGTCTGTGTCATCCATGTGGATGAGTCACAGCTAATGCTTGATCAGTTTGCTCTCTGTGAGAGCTTGAGAGAAAGTTTTCTCTCCATGTTACTCTCCCCAGGCACACTACAAAACTTCAGTCCCTTTCCTCTGTGGCTCCATAATCTGCTTGTTCAGAAAATTTGGAGCTCAACTGAGTTTCATGATGCTCCAATACAGGTTCTCCTATGTCCTGAGTCTTCGCTGACCTTGAAAGGCTAGGGCCAAAATGTGGGCTGGCCTTGTGGCTCTTCTATTTCTCTAATTTTGATTTGTGAACTTAGGTTGTTAACCATCCAGAAGAAAAGCTGATTAGAATCCTGCAGCATATGCCATTCACTTTGCCTTATCTGACTCAATTGATTTTAGTTGTTGTTGTACGTTTCCTTTTGTATTTCTTCTTTTCGCTTGATATACCAGGGAGACTATACGATATTTGCACATGTGTGTCTGGTTTATTTTATTTATGAGTATATGTTCAAGTGGCATCCACTTCAGTATAAATGCTTCAAACTTATCATTCTTAATAGCTGAGCAATACTCCATTATATAGAAATACCACATCTTTTTCAACCATTCCTCATGTGAGGGACATCTTGGTTGTTTCCAAGATTTTGCTATCATACATTATAGGTACACAAATATCACTATGATACAATGTTTTCAGTTCCTTTGGGAAAATTCCCAGTACGGGGACAGCTGGCTTGAATGGGATTTCTAGTCCTACTCTTTTGAGGAGTCTCCACACTGACCTCCACAATGGTTGAACCAGTCTACATTCCCACCAGCAGTGGAGAAGTGTTCCCTTTTCCCCACAACCTCTCCAACATTTGTTGTTGGTTGCTTTCCTTATGATAGCCATTCTTTCTGGAGTGAGATGGTATCTCGGTGCTGTTTTCATTTATGTTTCATTGATGACTAGTGATGTGGAGCATTTTTTCATATATTTATTCGCTTCTTTACACTTTTATTGTAGCTACCCAAAATTTGGAAATATTTGTGGTATCTTGCAGGCGACTAGATAAAATCTCTTATCTTATCTTGAGAGCTTGTTTGGGAGCACAGCTTCTTGTATATCCTCGACTGAGGAGAAGATCTTTCTGGGACTCAGAGCACAGCTACAGGAGGGAGGCACCTGGAATGCAAAGGAGACAGGAGCACCCGCCACTGCCAGCGGTGGAAGCAGTTCTGCTGATCAGTGCGGTGAGCGGCGTCACAAGCAGATCGCTCTGACAGCCACAATTTTGTGCCAGAGCTAAAACAGATGGATAAACAACCACCAAGACTGGAGCAGACACACTATGTGAAGAATACACTGAAACGCACATTACTAAAATGTGGAAAAAAGACAAGTTATATAATCCCAACACTTGACAGTCAGGGGGAAAAAATATCTATGGAAACTCTAACAAGCTCTATGATTGTCGAGAATTAAAAAGGAAGGAGGGCTGACTGAGCAGAGCCCACAGGGAAGACCTAACATGCTATGTGCTATAAGGATGTTGGATTTTTGTCACTGTATACTGTCCAAATCCATAGTGTGTAACAGTGAGAGTGTAATCTGTGGTCTTCAGATAATAAATTTGTGTCAGTGCAGGTTGATTGATTGTGCCAAGGTAGGATTCTGCTGAGAGGCATTTACGGAGGGTGACAATGCAGAAGGCAGGGATGCATAGAACCTCTGCAACTTCTTTGAAAGTAAAATTGTCCTAAAATATAAAGTTCTTCCCCCAGGAAGAAGACTTAGACCAGTGTTACCACCTGCTGTGATCCACGCTTGCCTGTTCCAATGTTGCCTGATTTGTTTTCTCTTTTGAACTCTGTAGGACTCCCCAGAAGGAACACTGATTCACCCATAGTACATTGTGTGCCCTTCTTTGCACTGTTAAAAACCCTTTAACATGCAGAGGCTCCATTCAATCTCAAGTGAATGCTTTTTCTATAAAATCTCGCCCAAAGCAGAATGAATTAATGTATTTTAATACTATCTTAATTGAGACCTATTGGATTATGCAGGTTCTTAAGATATGGCTTTAAAGAAAGAAAAATAAATCTCTTTTCCCATAATCTTTGGCTGCTTTCAAGGAAATAAACCTGTTTAAGAGGTTCAGATCTTCATTCCTAAAGGGTTTTGCCTTTATTAAATCTGTGTGTCATTGTGTTGCCCAATTTTTTAATATTCAGAATCAGGAGTTGCTTTGAATCATTCGAGGAACAACATGAGAAAATGCGGTTGGAGAAAACACCAAAGATATATGTGATGTTAAAGAGACTTTAATGTACGTGAAACATGCATGGGTGGCAAAATGCTTATGATAAAACTAAGAAACTTTATTTGTTCTTGAGATAAAGTGGCTGAATAAAATTGCTTGAAATTTTGGCATCTTATGAGACTATCATCTCACTTATTTTGTTTTGCCCCTGAATAACTTAATGTTGAAATCGCAATATATGATGGCTGAAAAAATATTCTGTTTGGATTGTGGAAGAGTGGAAACTCACAGGGATTGTCTTTGGTTATTCCTCCACCTCTATCAGGATTTATTGCAAAAATTTACAGCTATATTCTTTAGTGAGACTACCTCATGCATAGATAGCGGTTGGCTTCTGTAATCCAGAGCAACACCATTCAGGTCTAAATCAGCTGATTGTAACACTAATATTTTTGGTCTGTTTATGACACTATAAAGACACATTATGCTGGGTGGTTTATGAGTAATAGAAATTTATTTCTTTGTTTGCCTGGCTGGGAAGCCGTAGGTTAAACAATCCACAGAGTCAAATTCTGGTGAGGGCTTGCTCTTTCCTTTCTTGTGTACCACATAGGCAGAAGGTGTAAGGTCACTTCCTTCAGCCTCCTTTATAAGGGTACTCATCCTTCTATAGAGCTTCTAGACATGCTCCGGTCAGAGATGGCAGGAGAAACCAACACTGAGATCATAAGAAGGCCTTGGAGACATTTCCTTAATGGAAAACAATATAAACTATATATTATATTCAAAATAGACAATTATATTTATAAGAAACATGAACATTTATATTGGGGGATGTCCAAGTATTTAGAACAAACATAGCAAAGGCAGAGAAAGAGGGAGTAAAAAAACAGATCCCTTGAATATTTTGTTCTGAATTGGTGTCCATTTTGTTCTTTTCTATTTCTCTTTGAACATTCTAAAAATTTGTCCTCCATTCAAATTCATTCCTAAAGATGTTGCTGCACTCACTGTATTAAATTAACTAACATTGAAATGTAACTGGGCAATATAATGAATTCATCAAAACATCACTGCATGTGAAAGGTCAGCAAATAGGCCTGCCTGAATCCTTTGTCTGTATCCAAGTGCTGAGAGCTCTCTGGAAACAGGAAGGCACACTGAGCCATGATCCCTGCCCATGTGTCCTGGGGGGCTGTTCACAGTGAAACACGCAGAGGAAGAGATGCTGGCATAGTCAGAGGAGAATGCAGTTTGAAAACTAGCTGGAAAATACATAGTAATGTTCAATGAAGGTGATGAGGTCACAAACTGTGAGGTTCTTGGAGACCAAATGTAGCTTTCAAGGTCAGCAAAGACTCAGGACATAGGAGAACCTGTACTGCAACATAAGGAAACTCAGGTGAGCTCCAAATCTTCTGAACAAGGAGATTATGGAGCCACAGAGGAAAGAGATCGAAGTTCTATAGTGTGCCTGGGGAGAGTCACAGAGAGCAAACTGGTCAAGCATTGGCCATGACTCATCCACATGGATGACACAGACAAAGGAACTACAGAATAATGTACAGGACTACAAGATAAACCCTGAGAGGACTTCACTGACCACATAGGAAATATAAAGTTCATGTGTTGGTATATAAGTCTTGATCTGCCTAGGTCTTAACCATCCAGCAGAAATTATAAAAATGAAGTATACATCATGAGGCCATAATATTAAGCTGAGCTGTAAATTGCTATGGTCGACAATTTCTTTGAATAACTCACTATGGTTGCAGAATGCTGGACTGTGTTGGATTGTGTTGTCGAGTTTAAGCACCTAAGTTAGTTGAATGTCAATGGAGGGCCCACTTTTGACAGGTGTAGACAAAGGAAGGGGTGTGGAAAGAAAAAATCATGATGTGTGTGTATAGACAGTACAGTTGGGATAGATAATGTAGCAGAAATCAAAAGCAAAGGAAATCCAGTGTCAGAGAAACATATGGAAAAGTGTTGAGTTTCAGTGAAAATCAATTTATCTGAAGCAAGAAATTGGTGATGGTCTGAAGCTGAATTTCACTTGTACCTGAAAGAATAGGTTAAGAGAAAGATACTATCAGCATTATTTTTAGAACTACATATAAAATCATATATTTAAGAAATGCTCATGAAATAGTTAATTATTCAGTTCTGTGGCTATGGATTTTGAATTGTGAAAACAACTAAATATGGAACAAAATTATTTAGAAAACACTGTGTTTGTGTACTGTAATAAGCATTTATATTTATTCTGTTTTATTATTTTTCATATATTTGGTGTAGGATCTCACTATGCAGCTCAAAATTGTAGTGATCCTGTTTGTAGCATCCCTAGCACTGGGATTACAGGCATATGCCATGACACCCATTTTTGGTGGCAGGCTCAGAACACCTGGAAGCATGTCCAGGGTGGTATGTGGTGCTGGGGATTGAATTCTAGTCCCTGTACTTGCCTAAGCTGGTGCTTAGTGCACTGAACTATCTTTCCAGCTCTTACAGTTGTTCTCAATGTTATCCTCTAAAAACTGCAGGAAAACTATTACAAAGTATTCACAATGCATTAGGTATTATAAGTAATCTAGAAATGGTTAACACATTCAAGAGTTTGAGTGCAAGCTCTACACATATATTATGTCATTTAACAGAAGTAGTTAAGCAAATGAACATTTGGATACGTAAGTGTTTGGACTCAAATGCCAATAGATACCAACAGATGACTTTATCTGGGCCCAACAATGATTGACAATGAAATAGGTCTTGACAACTGCTGATGTCGGCAAACAATACACTACAATATCTCTAAAAAGGAAATAAAATAAGTTGCTTATTAGAGTCAAAATTAATAACCTTTATAATTATAATTAATTTATAATTAAAATTAAATTGTGCTACATGTAATGTCATATTGTACTATGATCACTAATCACATTTCCTATATTGTGATATTTTTTAGAATATATATATATATATATATATATATATATATATATATATATATATTTAGTACAGGGTCTATAGGGTCTCACTACACAGATCAGACTCCTAGTGATTCTCCTGTATTCAGCATCCCAAGCTCTGGGATTACAGGCATGATGCCCAGCCTCAATTGCCATTTTAGTGCATCCCAGATGCAGGGCTGACATGGCACACAGGTAATCGAACCTCACTCCCTGCACTCTGTCTAAGCAGGTGCTTTAGTCCACTCAGCTATCTGACCTGCCCTTCATTGATATATTTTTATGTAAGTTTTAGAAGTCAGTTTATCTCAAAAATTTGTGCACTAACCATGATTGGTTTATGAATGGAGCAGCAGGATTAGCAGAGGGATTCAGTACATTTTGGCTTTGAAACATCAGGTACTTAGCATAAAATTAGATGCAGGTGTAAGGGCCCAGCAAGATAGCTCAGTGGACTAAGCACTTGCTGAGGCAAGTGCAAGTTCAATCCTGGCACCACATGCATGCACCAGCTCCACCCTTGGGCATGCTGAGCTGGCTATGGAGTCCTGGTGTGGTGGCGCATGCTTGTAATCCCAGCACTGGGAAGGCAGAGAACAAGAGAATCAGTATGAGTCGGAGCTGCGTAGTGAGATCCTGAACAATAAATAAATAAATAAATAAATAAATAAATAAATAAATAAATCCAGGCTTTTCATAAGCTATAAATATCTTAGTTTGAGAGAAGACAACATAGGTATGAGTGCAGGAAAGAAAACAATGGGTCTCCTTCTTATGCCTATGACAAAATCTGTAGAGTTTTAAGATTAAAATTATATCGCACAATCAGAAATTAACTGTGAATGAAAAACTTATTCCAAAACTTTGCCCCATTCTCCTAAGCTTTATGGCTTCTCTTAGAATTTCTACAAGAAGTACATTTTCTTCTATCCTAATATTCAGATCTTCCATTATACCTCTTACATTCCCAACAATGGATCCTGGTTGTTTCTAATTAAATATTTCTGATCATTATAAAATATTTCTTAATTGATGACATGGAAAAAACAAACATGCATTTCAGATTCTTTTTCCTCTTTGTCTCGCATTTATGCCTTTAAAATTTTAGTTAGTTAAGTTCATTGGTACATTTTAAATATACACAATGATCATTTTCATCATAGAGACTTTTCACTTGTATATTACATTTCTCAATGTCTTTTATTTTCCCTTTCCTTTATCCTCTTCTCAGTAATATGGAAGCAAAATTCACTAAGAATGAAACATTTTCCAGTTACTTCACATTACAATCTTAGAGGTACTGGCTGAACCCCTCTCAAAGGCTTTTTACTGCCATTCTCCAAATTTGCTGCATTCAAAAAGGCAGAAGATATTTGAGGACAGGCTAACATTAAAGTAAGAAGTATTGTAGGAGAAAAGCAATATAAAAATTCACTATGCAATAATGTCATTAGATCCACCAAATTCTGTACGGTACATCTGAGATATAAAGACTTAACTGAAGCTCCAATTATCTCATCTGGTCCAGAATTTTCTACAAGCAGTATAATGATTTTATTTTTTTCTTTATGTTTTGTGAAATTAATTTTCATCTTGTTTTAAGGGTAAAATCTGAGAGATCTCTATTAATTGACGATAAAGAGGTCTCTCAGTTACAAATGCAGGATGAGAAATCCTTGTTTACCAAATGTTACATGCTGGAAAGCTATGAAAAGGCATCCAAAAATATGCAGAGTGGGTCAGTAGGGGCTGGGATGGTGAAGCGTGGGACAGGTTTAATGGAAGGCAATCAAAGGCAAGCTTGAACTGTCCTAGTGTGGTTTTAAAGTTTTCTTTTTCTTTTATATATTAATTGTGAGAAGGAATGGCTTCAAATTCCACCTCAGATTTAACCTACTGAGCCAGTGACAGTAAATTTTATTACCTGGTGTTCTGCAACATATCTCTCAGTGTTCATTATTTTAAAACATTCTTCTGATAGACATTGATTTCACAGGGCAAAAATTACCTTCTCAGCACATTTTGTAACACTCTTATCAGCTCTGTTTAAGGAAAGCATTGTTCTCTTTTCTTCCTTTCTGGAGTTCCAGATCCTCAGCAAGCATTCTTTTGAGCTTGAAATTCAATCTTCAGTGCATCTTTTCATTGTTTTGTCTTGTTTTACTTTCTTTTTTGGTTAGTTAAGTTTATTGGTATGCTTTAGACATACATAATGATCACATTTATCATAGGGAACATGTACCTGTACAGGATGTGTCTTGATTTTCCTTTTTTCCACATTCCCCTCCTTTCAGCTCCTCTTCACTTCTTTATTTACAAAAGCCTTGCTTCTCTTTTGTTAAAATTGTTTTTCTTTTCCCTCCCTTCCTTTATTCTTACCTGCTCCCTAGCATCCCTTCCAATTTGAACATTTTCTTCCTACTTCACAATATCTATTATGAATTTTGGTCTTTATTTATTCTTATGGCTAAGACTCTTCCTCTTCTTGACAGTTACAGCAAAATGAAATATATACTCTAGGAGCTGGTATTAGATCAGAAAGCACTCAGTTGACTAAGCCTTTTAACAACTAAAACTAATTTTGCTGATGGAAATCTCCCTTTGATTTGTTTAACTACTAGTTATTACATAAAATGCCATCATACAGTGGTAAGTCCGGCTGACTGAAAGTCTTTAGATTACCGTTCAGTTATGGATTAGGAAATACTTCTGAGACCGAGCTGCACTTCGCTTTGACTTTTCTTCCTAACTTCAACTTTACTTACTGTTTTTATATCGTCTTGCTTGACAGTTTTCACTGTGCAGTCAGTGCTCAGCAATTTTACTCATTCAAGAGAAACACTTCTTAATCATCTTGTACCTACTATGATTCTCCTACCTTTTTTCTGAGATCAGCTTGCCAACTATATGATCACAGTGAGATTTTGAAGACATTTATAGTCATTTGGTTAAAATCAACACAAAAATATATCAGTTTTGGTCTTTATTTTTTTCTGGGGCATTGATTGCTAGTTTTTCTTTTCCTTTCATTATCTGTTCTCACTTTCCAACCCAGATTTTACAGGGTTAGAGCTGCACAATGAAAAATTTCTGTGCTCAGTGTTTATCTGATGGCACCACCTATGTCCAGAGTAGGAGCTGTTGAGGCTAGCCAAATAGCTCAGCAGATTAAGGTGCCTGCAAGCAGGTGAAGGGGCCAGAGGTTCTATCACCAGGCCTACATTGTTAGCCCAATTGATTTTACTTGTTATACATTTCCTTTTGTATTTCTGCTTTTCGCTTGTTATACTAGGGAGACTATATGATATTTACACATGTGTGTCTTGTTTATTTCACTTATGAGTATATGTTCAAGTGGCATCCATTTCAGTATAAATGCTTCAAACTTATCATTCTTAATAGCTGAGTAATACTCCATTATATAGAAATACCACATCTTTTTCAACCATTCTTCATGTGATGGACATCTTGGTTGTTTCCAAGATTTTGCTATCACACATTGTGCTACTATAAACATAGGTACACATATATGTCTATGATACAGTGTATCCAAATCCTTTGGGAAAATTCCCAGTAGGGGGATAGCTGGCTTGAATGGGATTTCTAGTCCTGTTCTTTTGAGGAGTCTCCATACTGACCTCCACAATGGTTGTACCAGTCTACATTCCCACCAGCAGTGGAGAAGTGTTCCTTTTCCCCACAACCTCTCCAACATTTGTTGTTGGTTGATTTCCTTATGATAGCCATTCTTTCTGGAGTGAGATGGTATCTCAGTGTTGTTTTTATTTGCATTTCATGAATGGCTAGCGATATGGAGTATTTTTTCATATATTTGTTCACTTCTTTAATTTCGTCCTCTGAGAAGTGTGTATTCATCTCAGATGCCCATTTCTGAATTGGGTCTTTAAATTTGAGGGCTCTGTTATATCTTAGTTCTTTATAAATTCTAGACAGTAGACCTCTGTCTGATTGCTTATTAGTTAGGATTTTTTCAAAGTTTGTGGGTTGTCTTTTCACTCTGTTGACAATTTCTTTTGACATGTAGAAGCTCTTTAGGAAAAGTTGATCCCATTTGTTGATTCTTTCAAGAGCTTCCCGTGCGAATATATGTTTGTTCATGAACTCTTTACCTACCCCTATGTCTTCAAGAGTTCCTCCTACTTTCTCTTCCAGGAGATTGAGTGTTT